>AWOL01S0016326.1:69248-119507 GCA_000715115.1 Nicotiana otophora | reverse complement strand
ATGCTAGGGTGCTAAGCTAGCACCTCTTTGACTTCTAAAACGTTGATATATATATATATATATATATATATATATATATATATATATATATGGTTTTAAATCGCCTTTCTATTCATTTTTCATAGAACACGACCAGAGAACCCCCAAAATCTTACCCTTAAGCTCTCTATAAGGGTTCCAAAGAATATTATCATCCCGGGTACAAAATCAAGAAGCGATAACATTAGAACGATTCCTACAACGTAAGTATAGCTATATCGCATCTCTTTTTCTTTGTTTTTTGAGTTTTGGAAGCTACTTCATAGTTAATAAAGTGCCTAATTTCTGTATTTAAGTTTTTAAATGTCAAGGAAGGTTGTTAAATTCATTTTCTAATAGTTAGAACTCACGGGACGGTGATTGGAAGCCGTGAGTTCGATTTATTTCACTTTTAGTGGACTGTTTTGTAGTCCACTCGTGTAGGCCTCTTGTGCTGATGTATTATGGAGTTTTGGAGAATACAAGGTGTGGATAAACACCACATAATGATGGAATGGTGGGCTGGTAGTTCGTTGTTACATTTTTAGGTTGTTTGACACTACTTTGGTTGTCGTTTTATGTATGAAGTGATTAGGGTGTGTGGGCTGTTTTGTGATATATTGTGATGGAGATAAGATTGGAAAATGATGAATACATGTTCTTATTTGTGTGTTCTTATTGTTGTTGGTATATAGTATTGGAGTAGGGCCTAGTTACAGGGGAGATGCTGCCCAAATTTACGTAAACGAGCTACTAGTTTAAGTTGCGGACTTAGCCTTTACTCAGCACTGATTTTGAATCTCCTTATGTTGTGGTAGATTGAGTTGAGTTGTTTAAAGAATTGCTTGGAAGGTATTAAGGACTCTACGGAGTTAAGGTATGTTAAGGCTAAACCTTTCCTTCATTTTGTCATGATCCAGTAACTACATATGTTTGATAACGAGACATAAAGAGAAGTTCATATTCCTGATTTTATGTACATTGGCATAGTCTCTTAAGTTACAGTATTCTCCCTTATCGGGACATTCTATTCAGTTAAGTATTGTTTTTTTCTAGTCAAGAGAGAAAAGGGTCTGTATATATATATATATATATATATATATATATATATACACAGTATTTTTACCACCATTGAGCTATAATGATGGGCAGGCCCCTATTAGGCAACCTCTGATCAGATGGTACATTATATACCGAGCCTACTGTGGCCCAGCGTATATGAGCGAGCCTAGAATGGCCTAGATACAGAGCCTATTATGGCCAAGTGCCTACGAGCGAGCCTACTTTGGCAGAGCAGTTACACATACCGAGCCTTATAGGGTCGGACATCTATTTTACTCCTTATATTGAGAGAGTTGAGTCAGTATCAGCCGGTAAGCATATATTCAGATTATCTTTGACTCCTAGTTACTTTCAGTTATTGTTTTATTAGTTAAGTTGCAGCTTTTAGTTATTCTATTATCTTACATACTCGGTACATTATTTTGTACTACCGTCCCTTTTGTCGGGGAAGCTGCATTTCATGCCTGCAGGTCCTGATAGATAGTTGGATAGACCTTTCCAGCAGACAGAGTCAAACATCGGCTTGGTTGGTAAGCTCCACTTCCTCGAATTTACAAGGTCTAGACCTTGGAGTCCATTATATATATACAGGTTTGATGGGTAGGTCGAGGCCCTGTCCCGTCCATGATACAGTTCAGCTATCTCTAGAGGCTTGTAGACGAGTCCTGCATATTTTGTATATCAATAGATGTTCATGGCGGCTTCGTCGGCCTGCACACTTATATATATCAACTTTTGCGCACGTTTACCCGACATATGAGAGAGGCATTATTTTTAGACGATTCAGAATATGGCCTCATTGGCCTAACTTGACTGTTACCCCTCCAGAGTTCACAGTTACAGAGTGGTACGCTCAGGCCGAGTATGGCACCGGGTGCGGGGCATACCTCTTCAGGTTTGGGGCGTGACAAACTTGGTATCAGAGCAGTTCTATCATAGAGAGTCTACAAGTTGTGTCTAGTAGAGTCTTGTTTATGGGTGTGTTGGGCACAACACTTATAAGCAAGAGGCTACAGGGCATTTAGGACTGTCACTCTTTCTTCTTACTCTAGATCGTGTGGTAGAGCTTAGTCATAAGAATTCAAACTCCTAAATTTTATTTTATTCGTAATACAACGATACCTACATCTAGAAAGATAGTTGGTAAGAGATTTAATGTGGTTGTGGACGAGTTGAGTCAGAAGAACTCGATTTTGCATCATGCTTACGATGAGTAAATGTGAGGTCTTCAGCAAATCATGTGTGTACTAAGACGTGTAAGCTTCTTTATAAGGAAACCTAAGGCATGAATATCTATCCACCTATATGGTAAAAAGCAATAAGAGAATCAGAAGGTAGATACAACTTTCAACAATTAACAGAAGCAAGATGAATGAGGGTACGAGGTACATAATTAGTGGAGATTATAATTATCTACAATTCAGGCAGAGAAATATAAGCATTCTGAATTACTTTCTACAGTAACTGAGATATATACAATTGGCCACACCCATCTCAATTATGTCATATGGCAGCTAACATTTATTGTTTAAGAGAAAGATGGGACATCAGGATCCAGCTGAGGTTAGAGTAACCCAAAATGGTGGATGGATTATTATCATTAGCTAAAATTTTGGAAGGATAGTGCAAACGTGGTCATAGATCTCCTTGTGAGACACCCAGATGGTGCACTCTAGAATAGAACAGTCAGATATGAATACTAGAATGTTCAGAAATTTCAGAAGACAAGCAATGGAATCCTAGAAGGGATAAATATTTACCTTTAGTATTACTCTCGTCCCTAGTCAAGAGAGAATGTTAGGCGACCCGAAGAGCCAGTAGATGGAGCAAGGGGAGCTAAAATCGAAAGATGTTTTGTTGAAGTTTTCAGAATAAAGTAATAGACAGAGATATTAGCAGGAGAATAAGCAGAGAGTAAATGAAGTATTATGAGTAAGATGTGATAAATGGGTTATAACGATAATTCAAAATATGACAGGATAACAGAGTCTATAGTCAAGTGAAGGAAAAGACAACAGGTGACAGGCCTTGAGACCATAAAGAGTATAATCCACAAAGCCATATCCTTATTTCAAGAATTGATTTGGTGACTCCAACATGATTAATAGAAGGCTAAGTTAGACCTCCGGAGTAATAGAAATTAGTACGGGCTAGTAAACAAGAAAAAAAGAATCGAACCTGATTTAGGGACCAAAGGATTTTATAATAGTCAGCATCGTGAGAATTTCAGAGATCACGTTCCGGCAATAATATAATGGACAAGGGAAGAATAACCTTTAAAGGTCATTCAGGAAGATGCCTCCCTAAATCAAGCACTGTGAACAGAGTTAAACTTAAGGGACTAAGTGTGCCAGTTACACTAGGTGTCCCCTTCGTGCGTAAGAAATTCAGTTATCCTTGGTACAGAGGGGTTACCGCAAGGCGAGTATGAGTCAGTGAAGATGTGTGAATGATGCCAAAGATGAAGAGGTAAATATGGAATGGTAAATGAAGAATGCGGTAAACATGCAAAATGGATGATTTTGCATTTATTCAAATCCTACAGATACGTTGTGACTCCAGAGTATTTTGCAAGCACGACGTTGGGGAGAGGCAGTAAGGGTTCCCGCCCAAGATGTTATTGATAAATACGTGTGAATAGACACTTGATACATAAGGAGCCAGTGCGAGGGGTAAGTTAAGATAAAAGACATAACCCAAGAGAGGTTATGCAAAATATAAACATGAGCATGAACTGACGAGTAGTTAGTAGTTGATTCAGGAAGAGCTTAGTTATGGCTAGACTAGAGGTCTCAGATAAATCAGTAGATCATGCAAGATAAACATAGTAATACCCAGCATAGGAAATTCAGTCTCGCAGATACGACATCATAATCCTTGAGAAATATTCAGATAGGAGTTGGGGGTAGTAAAAGGTACCGTATAAGTGTTATAGAAATAAAAGAGAGTCCCACTAGGGAGACAATCAAAATTTCAGTTCAGAAGTAACCCTACAAGCATAAGTGCGCAGAGATAAGTAACTAAGGATAATTATTGGCGAGTAATTACGTCAAAACTTTCATCGGGTGATGTAAAAATGTCCAAGCTTTACAAGAGTCAGAGGGTCTTCCCTAAGTGCTACAATGAAAGACTAGCTGAGGAAACAAGTAAGAAAGCGTCAACATAAGCACATTGACCTAAAGAAGAAATAATCTTGTAACAACAGTCTCACTACAACATTGTATGCACTCTAAAACAAAGTGGCACCTACCGTGACTAAGGAACGGGAAGTAAGATCGAAAGTAATATTGGGGATAATGTGAGTTGCATGAAATTCAAATAGGTGTGGACACTAAGATAAGCCAAGTATTCATGCAATAAGTGGCATAATGACCAGGAAAAGTAATTGCTTACTTTTAAAGAAAGTTGAGAAGGCACGAAAGGAATTATTCGATCAATAATCTTGAGTTAATTACATTACGAATGTACTCAAGATTTCGGAGTACTATCCATACAACATATATGTTGGACATTGATATAGTTATGTGAGACTACGGTATAAGTTAAAAGAAAGAATTGAGTCCACATTACAGACAAGGGCTTGAATTGTTAGAAGGTTATATAATGGATGTTCCATAGCGTTTACGAAAGGCTAAAGTAATAACTAATACCTTGAGACATAGATCAGAAGATAGCTTAAGCCTACATAAAGGCTGAGAGAGAAGAGGAATCTAAAGAGTTATTCGGCTAAGTAAATCAGGAGTCTGATTACTAGACCAATATAATTATAGAAATTGTGATTCAGAACATTGCAGAATCACTCTTAATATTAGAGGTACAAGAGAGATAGTACAGCGACCAGATTCTATAATGGCTCTACGATAAAGCCAGTTAGAAGAGTACAACCTCATAACAAGTCAGTGTGAAGCTCCCATCGGATTGTGTATGCACCAAAGGTGAAAGTATTACAGTAGAGGTTTAAGGTGTGGATGTGAATTCCACCTATGTGGAAGGGAGGTTATGAAAGCAACAGAAAATACGATGCAAGATTTAAAGGTAAGTAAGGTAAAAGTAACGAAGGTACGAGATACTCAAGTGCAGAAGCTTGTTAATAGTCCAGACTTCAGATAGAGGGCTAGAAGCATCGTGATCCAGTATCCATAAATGATAGTGGTGTCGTTACTAGCATATATTCCACCCTATGGTTTCCAGGTACCGAGAGGTCTAGTTAAGATAGTACAGAAGAGCTAGATATGGCGTGATGTTTTGCTTGAGGTTCCAAAATAACATAACGAAAAGTATGGTGCTAGAAAATTAAAGAAAGGTTGTGAGTACTATAAATAGATAGGTGTAGGTCGCAGAATAAAGTATGGTCGAGCAACAAGGCTTTAGGTGGACAGGAGTAAGGATAATAAGAGGTAATTGAGAAGGTGACGAGAATAGGTAAGGCCTCATGATTAAGCCCATCAAAACAAGAGCTGATGGTTTCCGTAAGTTACAGAAAGCTCTATATAGCCAGAATGAACTCGGAGGAGTTTATGACTATTAGCATTTAGAAGAGATGGAATACTGCCCTGGTAGGAGAATAAGGGTATAATTGTGATAAATGTTAATAGGATGACATTTAGGATTTCAATTGAGTAATTATTCAAAGAGAAGAGATTTCATGAATTGCATGAGATTAGAATACCCCCATAAGACAATCACATTGGGATACAATGAAATATGGTTATTGAAGTATAGTATCGTCCCAAGGTGGATCAGGCAAATAACTTCAGATGTTCCCCTATGAGACGTGAGCCCTAGTGACAATATATTACGTAAGAGGTTTCAAGTTATCAGTGGTAGATTATAGGCCAACATTAAGGTGAATCAACAATAGGAATATAAAAGTTCCAAAGTATGAGATGAGATTAGGCCGTCATTCTTAAGATGAACAGTAATGAGGAAGAACTAAAGGACTTAGATTTATACATATATGATAAGCAGAGAGAGGGTAATTTGGAGTTGGGTAGAAAACCTCGGTAAAAATAAATTGAAGTAAGTGTTATGGTATAGTATGACCTACCTAGATGTAGTAAATTCATAAGGATAGATAACCAAGGCTATGAAACAAGATATAACAATAGTCGTAAGTTCGACAAAGTACCAGTGAAGTACTTCAATACACCTATAGATGCCTAGAAGGACAGCTTGTCATAGTTCTGTATATGTTTATAAAGTGAGGCATAGAGATTGGATAATAGCTGGAGGTGAAAGGAGAGAAGAGTTGCATAGGCACACATACAGGGATAAAGTCGTACAAGCTACACGATAGAGGTAGAAACAATAACGAGATTGGAAGAATTCCGACAACAAGTCGTGGTGTGAGAAAGAGGCCTAAAGGAGGGAATGCCCTGGCCTTTAGATTGATTTATAGAACAGTTGCCTAGATGTCAAGAACAGTACTAAATTATTCGTAAGAGCTATAGGTTATGAGACTGATAAGCGTATCAGTCAACATTGGAGGATAAATGTTCCAAAGGGGAGAATGATGTTACACCCCATAGTTTCGTACGTGAGAGTGCGCCGTAAGTCAATTGATATAAGCACTAAAATGAGATCATCTTTGAAAGTACATAAAGTAAGTTAATAATGCTAACTTAGAGGTTACAAATATTAAGATCATGGACTGCAAGTACCAAGAGGGTTGGAAGGCTTAGAAGCTAAACCAATTGAAAAAAATAGGTTTCGTCAAAAGTCGACAAGTTGGGAATGTTATAACATGTACTTTTGGGGTAAGACTAGGGTGCTCAAAATGATAATGAGGTTATGTTATGAGTTAATTTTGTCTAATGATAGTTATGTGTTATGTTTTGAAGTCAAGCGAGTTATGGAACAAAAGTTGGCAAAGATCATCACAAGTTACATTCATAAATACGCTGAAAACTAGGTCAAATATAGATGCGCATTTCTCCAAATGTACTTGGATTTACGGGATGGTCCACATATAAAATTGACTATCGACAAGTCTAGTTTCTATCGCATTAAAACGTTTATCGATACGACATAGGAGTAGAGAGATATGTGCAGTTTCGCGAGACTGCGCAGACTGCATAGGTGACAAGTAGGTGTGTCACTAAAGCTTTTTGCGCAATACATTTCGTGTATTATATGAGGTCTTTTTGGGACATATTATATACAAAATTAAAGTTCTTGGAATGTAGTTTCTAACTTTCTTAACCGTTCATTCATACGGTATCCAGATAAAAAGATATAAGCGTCGCAAAAAGGGCCAATGCTAGGGTGCCAAGCTAGCACCTCTTTGACTTTTCAAAAGTTGATATATATAGGGTTTTAAATCGTCTTTATCTTCATTTTTCATAGAACACGACCAGAGAACCCCCACAAATTTACCCTTAATCTCTCTACGAGGGTTCCAAAGAATATTGTCATCCTAGATACGAAATCAAGAAGCGATAACATTAGAAGGATCCCTACGATGTAAGTATCGCTATATCGCCTCTCCTTTTCTTTGTTGTTTGAGTTTTGTAAGGTAATTCATAGTTAATAAAACCCCTAATTTCTTTATTTAAGCTTTTAAATGTCAAGGAAGGTTGATAAATTCATTTTCTAATAGTTAGAAATCACGGGACGGTGATTGGAAGCCGCGAGTTCGATTTATTTCACTTTTAGTGGACTATTTTGTAGTCCCCTCGTGTTGGCCTCTTTTGCTGATATTTTATGGAGTTTTGGAGGATAAAAGGTATGCAGAAACACCACATAATGATGGAATGGTGGGTTGGTCATTCGTTGTTACATATTTTAGGTTGTTTGACACTACTTTGGTTGTCGTTTTATGTATGAAGTGATTAGGGTGTGTGGGTTGTTTTGTTGTATATTGTGATGGAGATAAGGTTGGAAAATAATGCATACATGTTCTTATTGTTGTGATATTTTTTTTTGGTATATATTATTGGAGGAGGGCCTTGTTACAGGGGAGATGCTGCCCAAATTTACGTAAATGAGCTACTAGTTTATGTTGCGGACTTAGCCTTTACTCATCACTGATTTTGAATCTCCTTATGTTGTGATAGATTAAGTTGAGTTGTTTGAGGAATTTCTTGGAAGGTATTAAGGAATCAATGGAGTTAAGGTATGTTAAGGATAAATCTTTCCTTCATTTTGGCATGATCTAGTAACTACATGTGTTTGATAACGAGACATAAAGAGAAGTTCATATACCTGAATTTATGTACATTGGCCTAGTCTCTTAAGTTACAGTATTCTCCCTTATTGGGAGTTTTTATTTAGTTAAGTATTGTCTTCTTCCAATCAAGAGAGCAGAGGATCTATATATATATATATATATATATATATATATATACAGTATTATAGTATTTTCACCACCATTGAGCTATAATCGATGGGCAGGTCCCTATTGGGCAGCCTCTGATCAGATGGTACGTTATATACCGAGCCTATTGTGGCTGAGTGCCTATGAGCAAGCCCAGAATGGCCAAGATACAGAGCCAAGTATGGTCGAGCACCTATGAGCGAGCCTACTACGGTAGAGCAGTTACTCATACCGAGACTTATAGGGACGGACAACTATTTTACTTATTATGTTGAGAGAGTTGAGTCAGCATCAGCAAGTAAGCATATCTTCAGATTAACTTTGACACCTAGCTACTTTTAGTTATTGTATTACCCGTTCACTTGCAGCTTTCGGTTATTCTATTGTCTTACATACTCGGTACATTATTTGCCGGGGACGCCGCATTCATGCCTGCAGGTCCTAATAGATAATTGGATAGACCTTCCCAGCAGACAGAGTCAAACATCAACTTGGTTGGTAAGCTCCACTTCCTCGTAGTTACAAGGTCTAGGCCTTGGAGTCCATTTTATATATACAGGTTTGATGTGTAGGTGGAGGCCCTATCACGACCATGATATATTTCAGGTATCTCTAGAGGCTTGTAGACGAGTCCTGTATATTTTGTATATCAGTAGATGTTCAAGGTGGCTTCGTCGGTCTGCAAAGTTATATATATTAGCTTTTGGATATGTTTACCCCACAGATGAGAGATGCGTTATTTTCAGACGATTTAGAATATGGCGTTATTGGCCTAAGTTGAGGGTTACCCCTCCAGAGTTCACAGTTACATAGTGGTACACTTGGGCCGAGTATGGCAGCGCGTGCCGACCACGCCTCTTCATGTTTGGGGTGTGACATTAATTCATAACTTCTTGATGTGTTTCATTTACCTCTCTGTGAGCTACCCTATGTTTTTATATTGTTTTGTCTGCTCAACATACTAGTACTATTTCACATGTACTAATGTCCCTCTTGTGTAAGGCCCCAAAATCCTTCACCTAAAACTCGGGGTTTTGTGCTGCCGAGGTAGGATAATGTATTTGAACAGTGTGTTGGGGAGTTGAAGAAAAACTGTTGTAGAATAGGGCATTTCTGCAATCCATTATGCTACCACATAACTACTCCGTGGATCGCAGATCCACCGCAGAGTGAAGTAGAAAAATGGGCTAATTTTGGAGGCCGTTTTGCGGTCAACTATGCGATCGCATAATTATTTTGCGGGCCCCACATCCGTCGCAGAACCAACATGAGAATTTTGGCTTGAATGTTTCACATTCTTTGGTCATGTCGTCTCCAAAGAAGGAATTATGGTTGATCCACAGAAGATCGCAGTTTTGAAGAATTGCCCGAGGCCTACAGCTCCAACAGAGATTCGTCGTTTCTTGGGCATAGTTATGTATTACAGAAAGTTTGTGGAGGGGTTCTCTATTCTTGCCTCTCCATTGACTAATTTGACGCAGAAGGCAGTTAAGTTCGAATGGTCAGATGCTTGTGAAAAGAGCTTCCAAGAGCTAAAATCACGATTGACTGCGGCACCGGTGTTGACCTTACCGGAGTTGTAGTATATTGTGATACTTCGAGGATTGGACTTGGGTGTGTATTGATGCAACATAGCAAGGTGATTTCTTATGCTTCTAGGCAACTCAAAAATCATGAGAAGAACTATCCAACACATGACTTACAACTTGCGGCAGTAGTGTTTGCGTTGAATATTTGGCATCATTAATTGTATGGGGTCCATGTGGATATATTCACGGACCATAAGAGCCTTCAATATATTTTCAAGCAGAAGGAATTCAATCTAAGCCAGAGAAGGTGGCTTGAGTTACTCAAGGACTACGACATCGATATTCTATATCATCCGAGGAAGGCTAATGTTGTGGCGGATGCTCTTAGGAAAAACTCTGTGGGTAGTTTGGCTCACTTGGAAGCACATCGAAGGCCGTTGGACAGGGAAGTTCACCGGTTGGCTAGTTTGGGAATTCGTCTTGTGGACTCTAGTGAAGAAGGGGTAATTGTGCAAAATAGGGCCGAATCATCGCTTATTGTGGAAGTCAAGGAGAAGCAATATGACGATCTGTTATTGGTACAATTGAAGGAGGGGATTCATAAACATAAGACCGTGTCTTTTTCTCTTGATTTGGATGATAGTACACTAAGCTACCAAAGGCGATTATGTATTCTTAATGTAAATGGTCTCCGAGAAAGAATCATGTTCGAGGCTCACACTTCTAGGTATTCCGTGCGCCCAGGCTCTACAAAGATGTATAATGATCTTAAGGAAGTTTACTGGCGAATGATATGAAGAGGAATGTAGCAGACTTTGTGACAAGATGTCCGAATTGTTAACAAGTGAAGGCTGAACATCAAAGGCCCAGTGGGTTGGCACAAAACATAGAAAATTCCGATGTGGAAGTGGGAGATAATCAATATGGACTTTGTGGTAGGACTGCCTCGCACTCCTCACAAGTTCGACTCGATTTGGGTAATTGTGGATCGACTCACAAAATTAGCACACTTCTTACCTGTTAATGCTACCGACATAACAGAACAATATGCTCAGTTGTATATCAAGGACATAGTCAGGTTGCGTGGCACTCCGATTTCTATTATCTCAGATCGAGGGGCACAGTTCACAGTTAATTATTGGAAGACATTTCAGCTAGGTTTGGGTACTCAGGTGAATCTTAGTACAGCTTTCCATCCACAGACCGACGGGCAAGCATAGCGGACCATTCAGTCACTTGAGGATATATTGCGCGCTTGTGTTATTGACTTCAAAGGTAGCTGGGATGATCATTTTCCACTCATAGAATTATCCTACAACAATAGTTATCAAGATAGCATTCAAATGGCGCCGTTCGAGGATATATCTGGTAGGAGATGTAGATCTCCTGTTGGGTGGTTCGAGATTGGGGAAGCAAAGTTGATAGGGCCATACCTCGTGCATCAGGCTATGGAGAAGGTTAAGATCATTAAAGAATGGTTGAATACTGCCAAAAGCCGTCTGAAGTCCTATTCGGATGTACGTCGTAGGGATTTGGAGTTCCAAGAGAATGATTGGGTATTCTTAAAGGTTTCCTTCATGAAGGGTATAATTCGGTGTGGTGAGAAAGGAAAATAGAGTCTGAGGTATGCCGGACCGTACAAAATCATTAAGAGGATTGGTCAGGTGGCTTACAGGCTTGAACTACCTCCGAAGATGTCTGTAGTGCACCCGGTGTTTCATGTATCCATGTTGAAGAAGGTGGTTAGAGATCCGTTGCTTATTGTTCCGGTTGAGACTATTGAGGTTAATGAGGAATTGACTTATGAAGAAATTCTAGTTGCCTTTCCTGATAGGCAAGTCCGAAAGCTAAGAAGAGGCCCCCTGGGAAGCCGAGGAAGAGATGAAGAAGAAGTATCCTCATTTGTTTGAATAGCTATGTAGTTGTGTCCATAAACAATTGTTAAAAACTAATTTTCTCCAAATTATGTTTCCCCTATACAGCTTATGTTAAGGACACTCCTTTTTGGTAATGTAATGTTTATGGCATTGTGGTTCGTGTTGATTGCATATTGTTTTACATCGTTGTGTTATGGTTATGCTGTTAGGACTAGTTCTGGGATTCTCTGGCAGGTGGATAGGCCCAATTACAGGGGAGACTCTGGCAAATTTTTGGAAATTTAGGGAGTTAGTCAAAATTTAGAACTGCTGGTGTGTGAAGTAATAGTTGGGTCACATTGGATGCTAATGGCGTATTTTGACCCTCATTCGAGGACGAATAATCCTAAGTGGGGGAGCATGTAAGGCCCAAAAATATTTCACCTAAAACCCGGGGATTCATGGTGCCGAGGCAGGCTCGCCGTGGTACGGACTTTTTGGGTTGAATAGTGCATTGGGGAGTTGAATAAAAAGTGTTGCAGAGTAGGGTGTTTCTGCATCCATTATGCGACCACAGAAGTACTCCGCGGACCGCAGATCCACCGCAGAGTGAAGCAGAAAAATGGGCCAATTTTGGAGGTCATTTCACGGTCAACTATATGACCACATAATCGTTTCGCGGGCCGCACATCCATCACAGAACCATCATGAGAAAACTACAGAAGGAGGTTCTGCGTTCCATTATGCGATCGCAGAACGGATCTGCAGGCCACAGATCAGTCGCAGACCTATCCAGACCTGCCTAGTTTTTGGGGCCATTTCTGCAGTCCCCTTTGCGGAATGCATTATCGTTTTGCGGTAAGGTCTACGACGGCGGACCCGGCTTCATAAAGTTTATGTTTTGGAAAATTTCACTCGATCCTATTTTTATAAAAATAACTTTGGGATTATTTTGGCTGGTTTCAACACTTGTTTTAGACAGAGGAGGAGTATTTTCGAGAGGGATCAAGAAGATCCCACCATCCTACTAATCATCCCTGGCTCAAGCCTTGGAATTCAACAAGGAAACCTCTTAAGGTCTCTTTCTAAGAGGTAAGGCTCTACTCCCTAGCTCTCAACTTTGGAATTAGACTGGACATGGGTAATGGGAGACATGAATCTATGGTTAGAAGTTAGTCATTGTGCATGCATGTGCTAAATATGGTGGTGTGGGAATTGTTGACCTGATTTGGGCGAAATATGGACTTGGGAATTAGTTGTGAGATGAAGGATTCCCATCCTAGGGCTTGTGGTTTAAATTGCACAAATAGTGTTTGATAAAATGCTCAAATGAGTTGAACCCACGAATATCTTCCTAATTGTGGTTCAAATATGTCATGTCTCTGCTAGATTGAAGTTGCGAGGATTTACGGAACGTTATAGTAATTTAAGAAAAGCTCAAGCGAGATATGTTGGCTAAACACCTCTTGTGAAAATCGAATTCCATGATGTCCTCGTAAGTTGCGATTATTATTGGCTCAATTTCTTATTTTCCAACTTCTTAGTCCTTCCTAATAAGTTTGATTATTCTAAAACATTTGTTGTGTTGAAATAGGTATGTACTCAAAATATGTTCCAAATGTTCCCATCATATCATGATTCCTTCCGAGAATGTAATATAGTATGACCAATGTATAAAAGGTGTTGTGATTAAAAATCATATTGCGATTCTAGGTTAGTATCCCTAATTGTGGAAGAGAAACTAAATGTGATTAAGACTCTTATTGCTCATGTATATACACTTAAAGTATTGATTTGAAATTCTCTAATTGATGATAATCCATGGTAACACTTGAAAGTTATAGGGGTGAGTATGAAATATGAAATACGGCCGACGTGCCGAGAATGATATTAGAATTGTTGCCACTAGTTCCAATGAAATGGAAAGATATGTTAAAGATTATGAAATGGGTTGTAAATCCTTTAAGTAATAAATGCTTTGGGAGTATCGTTTATTCACCAAGAAAGGGTCGGTCGAAATAACCTAACCCCGAAACTACACGTGCCAGTGTACAAGTGATTGAGGGGTAAATCCCCTTGTTGATGTGATGAGACTGTTTTCCCTTATATGGGATGAGACTGATGTGTTGAGATATTTTCCCTTAAATGGGATGAGATAATTGCTAGCGGAATGTGACGTGATGTCGACCCACACGGCATTGTGGTGACACTGCTTAGCCGATCGGACTAACATCGAATGTCATGTCACGCACATGGTGGTGTTGTGATTGGATGGCTCATGGTGAGATGGCTTAGCCGATCGGGCTGAAATCGGACTCCGTGCTACAATCACGGTGGTGTATCGGTACTAAAGATCTCCCAACTTAAAAATGTTTAAATTTACCTGAAACTTACCTTTCTCTTAACTTAACACTCTAATATTGTTTGAGGTTCTCATTGATTCCATGTTTCCTTCTCATTTTACTGTTAGTCGTTCTATTGAGAGGATATTTTGTTTTACATACAAGTACTATTCCATACGTACTAACGTCCCCGTTGCTGGGGGCACTACATTTTTAATGGATGCAGGTGGTTCCACAACATGCGGCATTGATCAGTGATAGCAGTACACCCTCTCCTCAACAGACTTAGTGAGCCCCAATTCATTTCGGGGTCTTGTATCTCCTGTCCTCAATAGCTGGAGCCTTGTTACCGGCACCATCATGCTACTCTTTTGTATCTATTAGAGGCTCCGTAGACATAGTGTTGCTGGTATCTTTATTTTGGGAAAGTCAAACTAAAGGCGTTGTATTTGTATCACATGTTCCACTTCAAACTATGAAAGTGTATGTGTTTTGAGATTTATAAATGACGTAACTAATGGTAATAAACTGGTGTTGTTCACATGCCCTCTCATTACCTATGATATTTAGCTTGCCTAGTTTTCTAAAATAATTCAGAGATAATAAAGGGAAAACATTCACTAAATATTAGCAGTGTTATATATGCATAGAAGGCAACAACATATTATGTAAAGATAAAAATGATAAAGGAAAGGAAACTGGACTCGTGGTTTGGGCCTGAAGAATGTTAGGGCCAACAACAACGAACAACAGAGAAGATTTAGGTGAATCCAAGTTCGGGCTAAGAGTATGGGCCTGAGTTCTTCGAGAATTCGGCAGGCCTAACTCAAACTTATGCCAAAAAATAAAAGGAGAAGGTCATTAGATACACGGCCCAATTCAACATTTAAACACAAATAATATTAATGTGGACCCAAAATAAAACTGTAACAATTATCAATAGTTATGGGTGCAAATTAATGTGATGTCACACGGTGTAAAGCAATTTACAGTGAGACCTTTATTTCCATTTAACACTAAACCAAGATTGATTAGCAAATGCCAATAGATTAAGGGCTTAAGGTAAAATTCCGTTCATGTCCAAGAGACTCTTTGGATCCCTGGCACTTCAAAGTTCACAGGGGTCTTACGTACCCAGAGCAGTGCTTGTGTCAGGGAGAGTACGTCAACCAAAAGCTAAACTCTACTCCCAAATACCCCTAACTACTCACACTTACTCTTCCTTACAGGTTTAAGTGCTAATGAGGAACTCAATGTAAATTCCAATAGAACGGTGAAGACAACACATAAGGAGATGTACATTTCTTGCAAATAACTTTTCAAAACACTAAAATATTATCAAACAAATCATGTTTTGCACACAAGCATATAATACAATGTCATATAATATTATCAGGCTTGAGAGTACTCATTAGAATTGGATATAGGTGTTTGCAATCAATGAGAGACACTACCATGCTAATACAAGAACTCATAATAGGTAAGTCATGTAGTTAATAGGAGATATTCATGTGTATTAACCTCTCTAATCTCACTGGGAGGTTTATCATTAGCTATTATCATGTTCTCAATCATACATACATTTAATGGAAATCTACACACAGACTAGCACTCTTTTTCTCACTAAATATAAGGGTTAACAGTCCACTTCAAGGTTCCTAAATGACAGGGGGTAGGAATACGCATTAACAAGTGACATGACCTCTAAAGAAATGTTTCATTCCATCTAGTTTGGTTGGAAGTTAAATTTACAGTCATACACTCAAATAGGGCAGGCAAACATCAAAAGGGCTTTCCTAAGTCTATGGGTAAACTTCGGTAACTTAGCAGGTTTCAATGATATGGAAGTACAGTCACAAACATGGTGTACAAACAATAATTCCCTTCTGAAACAAGAATGTGTACAGAACCTCCAACATATGGTGTTCAGATATGTACAGATTACATGCTAATCAGACTACAACATCATAACATGATTAAGAACTAAACAACATGGGAGTAGCCTAACATTGTAATTATAATGGTCCAGAATAGTGAAAAGTTTTATACTAGGTAAGTATGGTTCAGTTTATAAGTTAAGCAAATTAGTCTGTCATGATGAAGTTTAGCAATGCCTAATTTAACAGATGGTACTCAAGCATAGCAGGAGCAACTTGTATCAAGTTTCTAAGCATGGTTTAAGCTAATTAGGTAGCGGCAGACAAAGCTTGGATACAAAGATCGATTAAAAACTTAATCTAGTCACTTTAAGGCTTGATGGTACTGATATATTGTCTCCTTTCATCTTTTTGTCTTCTTGAGCTGAGGGTCTTTCGGAAACAGCCTCTCTATCCCATCGAATAGAGGTAAGGTCTGCGTACCCACTATCCTCCCCAAACTCTACTTGTGGGACTATACTGGGTCGTCGTTGTTGTTGTTGTTGTTGGTCACTTTAAGGCATTATATCATACAATGAAGTTTCCATATATGATCAAACAATCATGGGAGCTGACAAAAGCCTCTTATACTGATTTTCTAGAGTTACAAAATCACAGAAGAACACATTAGGGAAGAAAACAACTCAAGCATTATGAACTATTATACTTAAATTAAAATGACAGCTCTATACTTAATATTAGGTGTTCATATCCGCTTAGGCTAGGTAGAAAATGAATCATAACCAATAGCACTAAAGCAAATTAATATGAGAGCTATAGCAGAAACAGAAGATTAATATAACTATTAAGATCATTTGAAAGTTCCTTTATTATTCTTAGAAGCTTAACAATATATAAGTGATTTAAAGACATGTTCATTACGACTAACAACATAAATAATTAGTACATGATTATGATTTCAGAAAATCAAGAAGCTAATAACTCTAGAGTTCAATAATCAACCATGAACTAATGTTAAAGACTCACAGAAGTAATTGGTTATAACATGTCAGGGAAATGGAGTATATTAACAAGCAAGCACCAAAACAAATATGATTCTATGTAAATGATTAAGAAAGAAGAAGGATTGAGGTTCACTGACCTTTATTTGGGCAGCAAATGAACCAAGAGTTTTCTCAGCCGTTAAGAATCAGAAAGCTCAACTCCAACCAGTGTGGAATGCAAAATAGTAATGAAATCAAACTAGTTAGAAACCCTAGCTCGGTTTTACTACCCAAGACTAAAATTGATATCTTTATATTAAGTGACCTTTTGTGTGTATCGTGTGTTAGGTCTTGTTAGGAAAGAGCATTGGAAGGCTCATTTTATAGTTCATTCAATGCCTTAGGGTTTCATACGTTCAAACTCAATAGTGGAGAGTGGCGATTACCAAGCGATATAAGCAAAATCGAGTGAAACAATCTGAGACACAAAGGGGAACCAGTGGTAGTTTTTACCTGAGTGGAGAGCAGTAAACCGTTGAAGGCAAACCAATCGGACAAAACCCAGAAACCCAGAGGTTAGTGCACTTGACCTCTGGGTACAGAATATTCATGATGAAGTTCCGAAGGGGCTTCACGCAAGCTTCGATATGATGGAGCATAAGCTATATTATAGCGATTTGAAGTTTCTGTAACGCCTTGAACTCGAAGAGAGCGAATGGCGCTCAACCGAGTGAACCTGGTCAAGCAAGCCTGTTAGGTACTTTCTACCCAAACTCACTTATGAATAAAGATAATACATATTTTCGTCAATTAGACAATAAAGAGATCATGTGTACAATACAAATTCATAACCATTAGTTACTTCATTTTAAAGTCTCAAATTACACACATTTTCATGGTCTTAAACGGAACAAGTAATTCAAACACAACGTAACTTGTTTGATTTCCCCCAGCATTAATATACAACCTATACTATGTCTACGGAGCCTCTAATAGATACGAAAGAGTACTATGATAGCGCTGGCAACAAGGCCTCGGCTATACCTCAAACACAATACACAAGGAACAAAAGATACATGACCCCGAAATGAAGTGGGGCTCACCAAGTCAGCTGGGAAGAGGGTGTACCTCTATCACTGATCAATGTCTCGTGCTGTGGAACCACATGCATCCATTGAAGATGCAGCGCCCCCGGCAAAAGGGACGTTAGTACATATGGAATAGTATTAGTATGAATGACAAAACACCCTCTCAATAGAACAATTAATAATACAAGCAAGAACAATCATAATATCAGTGGAAGCCTCAAACAACATCAAACCTCAAGTTAGGACCGAGACAGTGTTCAAATAAATTTCTATATTTTAAGTTGGGAGATCTTTAGTACCAATATGACACCATTGCAATACCACCGTACGTTTAGCACGGAGTCCGATCACGACCCGATCGGCTTGGCCGTCTCATCAGAGATATCAACTACAATCACAATTTTAATTACAAGTTCCAGCATAATCACCACCATGTGTGCGGCATGGCGTCCGATCACGACCCGATCGTCTAGGCCGTATCACCACAATGATGTGTGGATCGACATCATCCTTTTATACCAATCATCTCATTTCATACTTCTTTCACATTTTTTCATTTCATTAGCATTAGTGGCCACAATTATAAAATCATTCTTGGCACGTCGGCCGTATTTAGATTTCGTGCTCACCTTTTTTACTTTCAAACATCATCATCATCAACAACAACAAGGCATTTCAAATCAAGGTTTTTAGTACACATGTGAGCAATTAAGAGTCTTAGGTACATAAAGAGTTTTCACAAAATTTGGCATAATAGCCTTCGTTTGAACTTGACTTGAAGTCGAATAATAGATATTGAACATATATCTTTCCACACAAGCTTATTCGGAATAGCCAATTTTATAGTGAACAACTCGGGACTTACATAATATTCTAAAAATCCTAGCAATTCTAATCTATTTTGAGACATAGAAAAATTGAACTCAAATTAGGAAGATATTCATGGTTTCAGCTCGATTGAGTATTTTATCAAATACTAGGTGTGCAAATTTGGCTACAAGATTCTTCTACAAGATTTCCTTCATTCCACAACCCAATCTTTACTTATTTGAGCTCAACAATCTTCTCACAAACCTTATTGGTACATGCATGTATACATAATACTCTCACACCCAATAATCATACTCTCAATCACCCATCTTTTACCCCAAACTCGAAATTGAAAAATCGGGGAAAGGAATTCTTATCTCTTTGAAGCCCTAGCAAGATCCTTGTGAAATCTTCAAGCCTTGAGCAAGAATTGATGAACAAAATGGCTAGGTCTTCTCTTTCTCTCTCTAAGATACTCTCACCTCTCTCTAAAAATATCAGATGAAAACCTTAAAAATGACCCCCAAAGCCTTTTTATAAAAATGGGATCGGGGTTATAAGAGTTAGAAAAATAGAGCCCTGTCACATATCTACGGTCGTATATACGACCTCATAATGCTTCTGTGGTCCGGAAAATAGATCGCACAATTTCCCTCCAAAAATGGGCGATTGTGCCTCATTTTGTGACCGGTCTGTAGTCCGTAGATCAATTCTGCTGCCTCATAATGGACCAAAGAATCTCTTTTCGAAATTTCTCATGTTGATTCTACGATGGGATCTGCGTCCCGCAAAACGGTTTTGTGGCCGCATAATGGACCACATAATGGTCCTCAAAAATTTAGCTCAACTTTCTACTTCACTATGCAGCTGATCCGCGGCCCGCAAAGTGATTATGCGGTCGCAGAATGAACCGCAAAAATGCCCTACACTTCCGAAGATGTTCTTCAACTCCCCAACGCATAAGTTTACCTTGGTACCACGAAACCTAAAATTCCTTTGCAATATTTTACGGGGCCTTGCAGTTTCATCTTTATGTTAGGTTTTTCAGATTTGGGCATTTGAATCTCAATGTTGGAAAAAGAAAGGAGACAGCAGGATTTGCGATGTAGCAGGAACAAAAGAGATGATTTTGAGTGGTTTCGATTGACGTTGCACAAATTTGTACAAGGTTTTTGGAGATTGATGGGCTGACGACTTGAGAGAATAGAGAGGGAAATGGGAAATTATATGAATAGGGTTTTGGGGTTGTCTCTGAGTTAAAAACGTGAGACAGAATCTGGGCCATTGTATCATTTGATCAACAACACTAATATTTTAGGGAGATAAGAATTATGGAAATATTTTTATCCCTAAAACGGACAGCCGTTGGATTCCTCTAATTTGACGGTGGATATAAGGTCTTAACAAAATAAGGAAAAATAAGAAAATGGGGATTAAACACAGACCGTTGATGAGTTAGATCAACGGTCCAGATCCATTGTGCTTTCTCTATGAGTGAGGGAAACAGGTGACGTGGCGAGCTTAGATTAGCTTAGGGAGAGTGACACGGATTGCCATAGTGGAAATAGAGGGAGGGACTTGGACTGGGTCAGATGGGATTGGGCTTTGGTATTGGGCTGGTAGTGATTTAAGAAATGGCCATCTCGTGTTTAATTACACAATTGCAATTGTAGCCTTTTGATCTTTTAACCTTTTAAAAATTAATTTAATTAAACTTAATTAGTTTCAATAAAATATAATACAAATTATAATAAGTAAATACACTTTTAATTATTGTAATTAGTTCATTAATTACTAAATATTATTTTTTCTAATTACTACACTAATTTCGCATTCATTTTGAAATAATAGGCTATTTCACCAAAATTAAGGAATAAACTTGTTAAATTAATTATAAACCTATGTGATGCATATGAAAAAATATTTTAATAGTTTCAAAAATGGTAAATAGTAAAGATAATATGTTATAATCATATAATAGCTAAATTACCAATTAACACCATTAATTACCAATTTATTATATTAAAAATAGATATTATTATTTAGAAAACATATTTTACATATTTATTGAAAATTAATAAGTGTAATAAAATTAACTTTAAAATGAGGGTCAAAATTGGTCGTCAACAGCTGCCCCTCTTTGACCGGAGATGCTGAAAGAGTTTTCGGGCAAAGAAATCAAACAAAGGCCAATTTTGTCCCAACTTTAGGCGTACATTACAGGAATGGTATATGGATTTAAGGAATATTATGAGTTGTGGAATTAGGGAAAGAGTTAAGGATACTTCTGGGAGAAGTTTGGAGAGTTGGGGCCGAATTCTAGCTTTGAATTGCTTACATACCTCTGGTTTAACAAGGATCAGGCCTCAGGTGGTTCTGGAGTGATGATTTGGATAAGGCAATGCTTGTAGGAGTTGCACCAGTATCGGATTATGACGATACTGCGAGACGGATGATTTTGGTACCTATGACAGCTTTGAATTGCGACTTGATTTGAAAGATTTGATGAATTACAGTTCAAGTGATCAATTTTTAGTTTGAGTTTTGATCCTTGGCCCGTTAATGAGTTTGTTGTTCCTCATAGCGTTGTATCTTGGTTTGGTGCTTAGAAGAAGTTCCACTTCGTGATGTTTGGTCCTGAAAAAAAACAAAACATACACATACCCATATATCATAGTAAAGATATGTTAAGATTTGATGTAAATAATGCAGGAATGATGATGCCTGGCTACTGGTTAGCCGTTAATTGGGATTGGGACGACGCCTGAATTTGACTCGATTGTTAGCCGGTCTGTATACCATTCCGCAGGTATCAGAGCATTAAGTCTCCTCACGTTGGGAGCATCTCCGCGCAATAGGAGTAGTTGACGTGTAATGTAGAATATATCTCCACATGATGGGAGTAGTTGCATTGAAATGTAAAGTGCCTCTGCACGATAGGAGTTTCAGACTTGAATAAAGGTAAAATGCATGTAAGTTGAGAGAAACGTCAAAACATTTAAGATCAAATAAAGAAATAAGGAGAATGCCCAAGAAGTACTCTTGGCTGCAAAATAATTGCGACAGTCTATCAGCAGAACATTGGTGACGGGGTTTGCGACTATCTACTTGTAATCTCCGATATGGCTGAGTGGCAGTGTGGGATACTCCCTTTGGCGAAGCAAATAGTTTTCTATATTCATGGATTTGATTGGCAAATTCGACAACTCGATTTGTACAGAATACTCTGATTGATTGAGCTGGCAGTTTGCTATGTACATGGCTCCGGTTCTCGGGGCCAGCAACTCGCTATATACAAAATGGTTCGCTTGGTTGAGCGGATGGTTTGCTATTTACAATATGCCCCGATCGTATTGGCGGCATGATTTCAGAATACATGTAATGGATTTGAGAGTTAGTGTTTAGTTATATGAGAAAAAATTTAATAATGAAAGAGAGATGATAGTTATAAGAGAATAGTGGATCTGTCATTGCCCCAGTGTGCCCCAGCATTTCCTTATATCCTATCGGTCCTGCGTTCAAAGAAAGATTCTTTGCAGGGGTGTCGATTTGTGTTGAATATAGTACTGGCTTTGCCCCGGGCCTGCTGAGGTTATGCCATGAAGTCTGATCGGTGGAATGAAGTTGGTTTTTTTAGAAAACATTTTGAAAATCATCCATTTTATGTCGTCGTTCTGGATAATGACATGTTTTAGAAATTCCCTCAAACACGAACGTTGTTTCTCGAAGACTTTGTCCCGTTGATGTCGATCCTTTGAGATTCCTCTAATGACGTGGATTCTTGTCGCTGCAATTGCGTCCTAATCTAAATTAATGCATTACAAAGGTTTTCCTAGGATTATGACTGAACCTTTTCAGGTTGACTACGTATATGAAACGGAATCAGGTATGAACATAGTTCATGGGTAATGATAAAGAAATTATGATTATGACCGAGACAGGCTCAGGCAACCTACGTATCCAAATAGAATCCGGTCAACACGTAGTTTAATTACAATAAATGCAAAATCATGAGATTAAGAAAAAAAATGGTCGAGTCTAACTCAGAATGGAATCAGGCGAAAACCTAGTTCAACTACATTAGGTGACTGAATCTGATAAGAATTGCATACGTATTCCTGCCAAATCAAATCAAGTCATGGCATAGTTCCGAATATTTTCAAAATGATATTTGGATTTTCTATTACAAAATGAAGAGGCGAAGAGAGACCGGAACCTATGCAGGTTTCCTATGTATCCCACTTTGGGAAGTCAGGCTAGGCGTAGTTCTGTTACAACCAAAACCTAACTCTACTGTCTTCAAATGTAGCATCTCTTGATTTTATATGAGTTGATGGGCTTTGTGCTGACTCTACTGTCCATCTCTGCCAAGATCAGAACTCCTCCTGACAATACTCGATGGACCACACAAGGACCCTGCATGTTTGGCGCGAACTTTCCCTTGATACAATTGACCCTGGCACACTGTGTCCATTCTCTTCTCACCAATGAGCATGAGTTGCTCCTGCCTGACTCGTATCAATTCTGTGTCGTCTAACATGGCTTGCTAAATGACCCTCAAAGATAGTATTTCGACCTCTGCGGGTATCACAGCTTTGGTGCCACATACCAACATGTATGGCGTTGCCCCAGAGGATGTTCTCATAGTGGTCCAATAACCCAATAAGGCAAAGGATAACTTGTTGTGCCATTGTCTATGATTGTCCACTATTTTTTGTAGAATCCTTTTGATGATTTTGTTGGCTTCTTTAACTGCTCCATTCATTTACGGTCTGTAAGTGGTACAGTTACGATGGACGATTCTAAATTTTTCACAGATTTCCCTCATGAGATCATTTTTGAAATTGGCTTCATTTTAAGTGATGATTGACTCAAGTATCCCAAACTTGTAGACTATGTTGTTACGGATGAAATCTGCAACTACCTTCTTCTTGATGGCTTTGTATGTAGAAGCTTTGACCCGTTTGGTAAAATAGTCAATGGCTACCAAGATAAAACAGTGTCCATTTGATGCAGTGGGCTCTATAGGTCCGATTATGTCCATTCCCCAAGCGGCAAACAGCAAGGTGAACCCATTACATTAAACTCATTAGGTGGAACCCGAATGAAATCCCCGTGATCTGGCACTGGTGACACTTCTGCACGTAGCGAATTCTATCGCTCTCCATGGTTATCCAAAAGTATCTAGCTCTTAAAATCTTCTTAGCTAAGGTGAAGACATTCATGTGAGGTCCACATGTCCCTGCATGTATTTCTTCTAGCCGTCTAGTTGCTTCAGCAGCATTTACACACCTTAACAGGCCCAAGTCCGGGGTCCTCCTATTTGGGACTTCCCTCGTTGAGGAAAAAGCGATTCGCTAGCTTTCTGAGTGATCGCTTCTGACCTTTAGTGGCATTCTCTAGGTAATCTCTTATTTCCAGAAACCTCTTGATGTCGTAGTACCATGTCTTACCGCCTGGCTCTTCATCTACATGGACACAGTACACATGCTGATCCCAGAGCTCTATCTCAATATGGTCGATGTAATTATTATCTGGAAGTTGTATCATAGACGACAAAGTAGCGAAAGCATCAGCAAACTCATTCCTGATCCTAGAAATATGTTTGAACTCGATATTTATGAACTTCTTGCATAACTCATTTACGCAATGCATGTACGGAAGGATCTTGACATTCTTGGTAGTCCGTTCTACTTGAAATTGATATATCAACATATCAGAATCTCCTATGACTAGAAGCTCTTTGATGTTCATGTTGACTGCCATCCTAATCCCGAAGATGCATGCTTCATACTCTGCAATATTATTTGTGCATGAGAACCTTACTTTTGCTGATGTCGGGTAATGTTGTCTTAATTCTGAAATTAAGACTGTCATAATTCCCACTACTTTAAAATTTGATGCTCCGTCAAAGAACATTCTCCATCCTGGGTATGACTCTGTGATGTCATCTTCGGCAAACAAAATATCTTCATCCGGAAAGTATGTAGTCAGTGGCTCATAATCCTTCTCAACTGGATTTTCTGCAAGGTGGTCGGCTAAAACTTGTCCTTTGTTGGCCTTCTACATTACATACACATTGATAGACCCATATTGTATTCACTGAGAATAATCTTACATTTGCCCAGTTTTCCTATAGGCATCGGTTTCTGAAAGATATGCTTTAGTGGGTTTAGTTTGAATATTATATGTGTGTGGTGTATGCCGACATGTAGTGCCTCAACTTCTGGGCGATCCAAGTCAAAGCGCAGCAGGTACAACCGGATCTGAAAAGTACTACTTGATTTTGTTGAAAGCTTTCGGACACTCTTCTGTCCATTTCGTAGCGGCATCCCTTTTTAGCAACTTAAAGATGGGATCGTAAATTACCGTAGACTGGGCTATGAATCTACTGATGTAATTTAACCTTCCAAGGAAACTCATCCTGTCCTTCTTGCTCTCAGGCAACGATAGTTCTTGGATGGATTTGATCATTGAAGGATCAAATTCTATCCTTTTCCTGCTTTCGATGAAACCCAACAGTTTTTCGGCAGGGACTCCGAATGCATATGTTGCAGGATTCAACTTCAAATTGTACCTCCGCAAGCATTCGAAAAACTTCTTCAGGTCGTCCAAATGCGCAACACTCTTTTCAAGATTTGATGATAACATTGTCCACATATACCTCGATTTCCTTATGGATCATGTCTGAAAGAGGGTCGACATGGCCTCATGTAAGTAGCACCAATGTTCTTGAGGCCGAATGGCATGACTCTGTAGCAATCAACTCCCCAAGGCATAGTGAACACTATTTTCTCTGGATCTTCTTCATGCAGCAGGATCTGGCGGTACCCGATGAATTAATCTATAAATGACTGTAGCTCGTGCTTTGTATAATTGTCGATGAGGATATGAATGTTTGGTAAAGGGAAATTTTTCTTTGGACTTGCGTTGTTAAGATCTCGATAGTCCACACAGAAACTAATCTTCCCATCCTTCTTCGGCACCGGTACCATATTTGCCAACAATGTGGGATAATTGGTGACTCACACCATGTTTGCATCTATATGCTTGGTCAATTCTACTTTTATCGTCAAACTCATGTCAGTCTTGAACTTTCTAGGTTTTGTTTGATTGGCAATCTGGCGAGCTCAGTAGGCAATCGATGCAAAACAATGTCGGTTCTCAATCCGGGCATGTCGTCATATGTCCACACAAATACATCGATGTATTATCAGAGGAGCTCGACCAATTCTTCTTTCTGCTCTGCTTCTAAATGGATGTTGATTCCAGTTTCTTTCACTTCTTCTTTGCTTCCCCGGTTGACCGCTTCTGTCTCTTCAATGTTAGGCTTTTGGTGGTTTTCCAACAGTTCAATCTCTTATGGGAGATTATCTGGCGTCATGCTTTTGTTGTATTCCTCTTAATCTAGATCTCTTTGATCGAGGGTTTTGTTACATGTCATAATCGCGAAACGCAGGTTTTTATCGTATTGATTACTGAAAAGAAAAACTAAGTATAAATGCAGTGATAAGTAAGTTTGCAACCATTTTAAGAAAGCAATTATTTTTATTTCATCAAACAGGAACGTCTCAGCATTCAAGGAGGCAATTGACAAAAGAGTACAGGCGTGATTCAAGCCTCAATTACTTTGCGGGTTTTTTTAAAAAAGTTTAAAATTCCACCCTACCAAGACTATCGGCAAACCAGAGACGGGTTGGTAGTCCAATTCTGCTAGTCCTCTCCTGCTTTGACATCTCGAATGGTCGGTGTCTTGATATCAACTTTTTCACAGCATTCTTCGATCATGGTCACGAACAGCCTTCCATTTCCATCAACGATGTCATCCTCTAGTGTTGAGCTCTGACAAGGACCCGAAATACGCTATAGCATTAAATCCTTGTTCCCAAAGCCTGCGGTGTAAGTCTTTCCAGTTCCACTTCTGCTAGTCCTCTCCTGCTTTGACATCTCGAATGGTCGGTGTCTTGATATCAACTTTTTCACAGCATTCTTCGATCATGGTCACGAACAGCCTTCCATTTCCATCAACGATGTCATCCTCTAGTGTTGAGCTCTGACAAGGACCCGAAATACGCTATAGCATTAAATCCTTGTTCCCAAAGCCTGCGGTGTAAGTCTTTCCAGTTCCACTTCTGCTAGTCCTCTCCTGCTTTGACATCTCGAATGGTCGGTGTCTTGATATCAACTTTTTCACAGCATTCTTCGATCATGGTCACGAACAGCCTTCCATTTCCATCAACGATGTCATCCTCCAGTGTTGAGCTCTGACAAGGACCCGAAATACGCTATAGCATTAAATACTTGTTCCCAAGCCTGCGGTGTAAGTCTTTCCAGTTGGAGGCTGATACCCTAAGCCGACTCCACTTTTCTGTCTTCTTAGCTCAATCATCTTGGTTATCCCATCTGATCGGTCTCTCAGCCTGGTCCCTGGTCGGTAGTCGTACTTCATCATTTCACTAATAGCCATCTCTAATCTGTATGGTGGCTGCATCCACAAATTCTGCCAGTCTCCTCTATTTACGCGGTTTGTATGATCTTGACCGCATGAAAAGTGACCCCATCAAATCCTTCTATGAATGGAACTGCATGTTCTAGATAAGCTAAGTGACTTCATTCGCCGTGAACTACAATCTCTTTACAACCCTATTCGAACTTCATACATTGATAGATGGTGGACGGGACTCCCCTTGCCATATGTATCCAAGGTCTTCCCAGCAAGAGGTTGTATGAGTATGAAATGTCCACTGCTTGGAACAGTATTGGACACTCAACTGATCCAATTTGCAGAGCTAAATAGATTTCCCCAGTGACGTCCTTGTGCGACCCGTCGAAAGCTCTTACCCTCGCATGGCTTTCTTTCACTTCTCTCATATGAATACCCAACTCTTGTAGTGTAGAGAGCAGACACATATTGACTCTGGATCCTTCATCAATAAGTATTCGACATACCACTTTATCTCCACATTTGACGGTGATGTGTAAAGCTCAATTGTGACCCATGCCCTTTATAGGAAGTTCATCTTTTCGGAAGGTAATCATATTCGCCTCGACCATCTTCTCGATGGTCGCCGCCAATGCGTAGCTATTATTGTTGCTAGGGATGCTCACTCTACTTAACACATTCATCAAGGTGTCTTTGTGACTGTCGGAGCTCATTGGCAAGTCGATGATCTATATATGTGCAGGGGTTTTCTTCAATTGTTCCTCCACGGAGTATTCGTTAGGTGACATCTTCTTCCAAAGTTCTACGGCCTCATCATTTGTTATATTCCTCCTCTGAATTTGTTTCCTTCCTGGATTTCCTTAGTTTATCTCCTCCGGAGCGTAACACCTCCCATACCTGGTCATTCCATGAGCCGCTACGGAATTCGTCATCTTGCCTTTCCATGTCTGCTTATACATCCACGGGATTATCTTGTATTCTTGATCCTCTTCATCCTTGATAGTGGTGGTGGACTATTGCTTGTATGTCTGGACTATCATTGGAGTTTATAACTGTACAGTAATCATCGGAGTCCTTCGAGATAGAACCCTTGTAACCTTAGTATTTCCTATTATGATGATAGTCCCTTTCAAATCATACTCTTCGTCCAAAGTGATCATATTAGCTCCCTAGTTCTTGTAGTTCGGCAGTGAGTTACAGTTCACTTTTGGCGGAGCTAGGTTGCATTGAGTGGCTCCACTTTTGATTAGTGACTCTATTTCATTCTTTAGTCTAAAACAATCCTCGGGATCATGCCCCGGTACGCCTGAGTGGTACACGCATCATTTGGTTGCATCAAAGTATTTTGAAGGATGCTCAGGAATCCCCCCCTTCTATCAGATGTATCAAGTCCTCTCTCCTCAACATTTCAAATAATTTAGGCAAAGGTTCAGCAATCAGGGTGTAGTTTCTAAGACCTCTTTCTTCGAATTTTGGGCGAGGTCAGGGTGCATAGGTGGGTCGATTTTGATGAGTGGTGGTCTGAACTGGTGTGTATGATTGTTGTGGATTTGGATTTGTATGGGCACGGGGTGGGTTATACTGAGGTTGGGGATTGTAGTATGGTTGTGTGTTATATAATGGAGCATAAGTTGGTTGGTGTGGAGAATGAGTGTTTGGAGAGTAAGAGTTTCTTCCATCGTGTGGATGGGATTGGTGATAGGGAATGATTACTGATACCTCTTCCTTTTTCTTCTTTCCATTGCCTATCGAACCGGACTAGATTACTTTGCTAGCTGCTTGCAATGTGGCCATAGATTGTATCTTGCCGGACTTGATGCCTTCTTCTAAAATGTCTCAAACCTTAACAAGTTTAGGGAATTTCTTCCCATCATGCCCATCATTTTTTCAAAGTAGATTCCTTCCTGAGCCCTGATGAAGTACTTAGTCAGCTCATTGTCATCTAGAGGGTGTTGTGCTATGGCGGCCTCTGACCTTCATCGACGTGCATATTCTTGAAATGATTCTAACGGCTTATTCTGCATGTTTACCAGGGCAAACTTATCAGTAGTAATATCTCTGTTGAATCATAAATGGTTCATGTAATCTTCTGCCATATCCTGCCATTCCCTCCAGTTTCTAGGATCCTGGCGGGTGTACCAAGTGAGTGCCTCTATTGTCAAACTCCTTATGAATAGCTTCATCCTCAACTTCTCGTTCCTTTTTACTCCAACCAGCTTATCACAATAGACTCTTAAATGTGCATGGGGATCACCTGTCCCATCAAAGATGTCAAATTTCGGAGGCTTGTACTCCACTAGTATGTCTACATCAGGATGTATGCACTGGGCCTTGTAATCTAGACTTTCGCTCCCTCGAGCGACTTGAAGGTTCTTCATTTTTTTCCTCAATGCCTGTAATTGTTCGAACATCGAATCCTTCTCTTTATACATTGCTTCCCTTTCGATTTCAGCATATTGATCAACTTCATAAGGCGATATGACTGTGACGGGTGCTGTGAAAGTGGGTTCTGAAGCGGCATATATGGGATGAACATATTGCTCGAGTGCAGTATGTTCCACGGGTATGTGCTGGTTTTGATTGTTGGTAAAGGTAACGTCATCGCGAGGAGGGATATGAACTATGTTGGTAGTAACTGGTGGGTTTTGTGATTTCTCAACATAATTGGTACATAAGGGTGTGCATAGGATGTTTTGGTGGGTTTACAAGGGTTACTGGGATAATTTGGGGCATAGGGACTGAAGTCGGGGTATTGTTTGCTTGGCGAGTAGTTGAAGGAAAGTGATCAGGGATTGAATCTAGAGAATGAAAACGGGGTGGTTTTAGGAGGGTCGTCACAACCAGGTGCACCAATTCCTGAATATTTTATACTTCCTCCCTCAACGATTCCATATCTTCTGCCATCCTGGCAACATGTTCGTCGTTCCGAGTATCATTCTTTTCCCCCGATTGCCCCAGTCTATCATCTATCACCAAAGCATGTTCAGACGGGTTACCTATTGCAGACATCTTCCCTTTTGATCTCACGTTGTATGGTGGTTCAGCAAGTTTATCGGGTCAAGGCAAACCAACCTCTGTTTTGGGGGATAATACTTAAGTAATGCAAGAAAAGAAAGGAAAAGGAAGAATATAAGTCAGTTTTAGTGTTTGCAGCAATATTAGCATATAGAGCAGTTAGTTCGCGTATTTAAGTAAGTACATTTCCTAATGTGCGAGGGCCCTCTCTTTGTCGGAGGTGGGCCTACATTGCGAATATTTGACAAACAATTAGATTTGACACTTTTATATCCAAAAAAAACTTTTGAGTTTTCATTAATAATATTTGGATTGTAGTAGGCAGGAGCAAGGATTACAATATTGGCTTTCCAATATCCATAAGATTACATGGGCTTACAACTTGGCCCTTAGGGAAATTAAAGGGTACAAGATAAAAGGTGTGTCTAGGGAAAGGAATGGAGAAATCAACCAGCCGCTAGTAGCCATCCCCGGAATCATCTCCCATATCTTCTTCGTCTTTCGGGTCTTCTTCAAATTCTTCCTCTTCATCATCAATGAACTCGGGCTCTTCTTACGGATCTTCTTCTGGTTCTCCATCAGATTCAATTTGTATACACTCGACAACTCGATCATCATCCTCCTGAGGTGGCAGTATATTATCAACTGACATTGGGACTACTTCACGGTGCATGGAGGTAGTCACAAGGTAGTGCGGCAAAATCCCATGATAGATTTGTAAGGTTGCCACTGCATCTTCCAGCAAGGGTATTCCTTCTCTTCTTGGTCGAGCCAACTCATCCTCTTCATTGATCCATGCATAGTATTTTGGAGTGCACCATGAATTCTAACACATCGGCATCATAATTAAATCATTCCGCTCTACCTGAAGTCTCCTTATCCTTGGTATAGAGATCTGCCCATTGTATTCATCTTCGTATAGAGTCGTCCTCATCATGATAGGTACATCCAAAATAAAACCAAACTGCCTGAGAACTCGTAGGGGTGCATATGGATTAATGCCTTCAAGTCCTATCAGCTCGATGAAATACTTATGGGGAGTCCTTAGAATTGCCCTGCAGCTCAACCACGAAAGCTTCCAGTTTATCCATTTTCCGCTCCAGTTGGTTAGCATCTCTCTACATTCTTCTTGTCCGTGCGGGGAGACGCAATATCTAATTCTCTCATTGTGACTCCGAATCATATTACTAACACCCATAAAGTAATCAACAATGGCCTCTCATTTAAAGAAGTGTTCAGTGGACCATATTTCGAGTAATAGGTTGCAACCTTTGAAGAAATCGCACCCTCGAGAACATGCAGATAATGCTTTGAGAATTTCTGACAATACCATAGGCTCCAAGGTAGCTTGGAGGTTGCCCCGGAACATTGCCAAGACCACAGGCAGCAAGTTGATATTGATTCGTCCTCTCCTTTGTGAGAAAACCAGTAATTCTAGAAGTGTCAAAGAGAAGGTTATAAGGCAGAGACTTTCCTAGGTCTGATCACATTGGAAATCTCTCAAGTACCATTCGTAGCTCTCTTGATATCCAAACCTGTTGAATAGTTGTATATGCTTACCCATCCGTCTTCAGTATTCCTCAAACTCCGAGTGCTTTCAAGACCTCAAGCATCGAGAAACCTATAGTTGGGCATGGTAACCAATAGTATTGGCTTTCTCCCAGTAAATTATAGCTCTGTGAATCTGGTAACTGCTTCCAATGTTGGCATTAGTTCACAGTTAAAGAACTTGTAAACCACTTTGGCTGGATCCCAGAATTCTATCAGCAAACGGGTAAGCACCCTATCGGTCTGGATGTTCATTAAGGTAGTCAATGCTCCTTGGTGCATCTTGATTTTGTCTCCATGCTCTCGTCAAATGTTCTTCCAACATTGCTTTAACTTGTGCAATGCTCCCATGACCATATTGATTTCGGGGATGTTCTGCCTGATTTCCATTTCTTAAGGGGGTAGGAAAAGTATTTTGATAAGTGTTTTGCTCCTGATATTTAGTGTCTCATCATGATTGGTTCGTCGTTACACAAAAGTCATGTCATTGGGTGCATAACCCGTTGACATTAGGGTGGCTTTCCTAATTGTGTGTCGATGCCAAGGACCGACTCACCTAAGCTTTATGTAGTATTACCTATGTTTGCTAGAATAGAGTGTTTCCTAATTTTGAGTTGGACTGAATACCGTGAGAAGTTATGTCAGTGGACCTGACAAATCAATTCTCTGAAACTAAAAAATTTTGAAAGAAGGTTTCGAGGGGAGTAAAGACAACCCCTCGCGTGGCATTGTATATGATAGTGTACGGCCAAGGCTCCATAGGAAAGTGTATAATGACAGTATATATAAAGCGGTAACAGATAGTGGGAAGTTAATAACAACACTAAAGTAAACAGATAAGTGCATAATGAACAAGTAAGGCAGGTAAGCATATATTTTCAAATTAAGCACAGTTAAAGCAGTATAGAAACATTCCTAAATTTCAGTTCTAGTCTAATTCTGCAAAGGTCATAACCTAAGTGTAATCCTCAGCAGAGTCGCCATGTTGATGCACCCTAATTTGCATGAGTCAAAAAAAGATTCAACTAGTGGTTTCCTTGTTGATGAAAAAAGAGAATCGCCACCTAATATTTAAAGGTATACTAGGGTGCTTATTTAATTATTACGATCATTATCCTATTATTCTGCTAACCAGTGAGATTTGGGTAAGGGTTCTTTTTCTTCTAAGGGGAAGGTGTTAGACACCCCCTAGAATCTACATGAGGTAGCTCCATTGGACTTAGACCAAGTTTAGAAAATTAAATGTCTATATTCTACTTGGTTAATGCTTACAATGTACAACTTACTCCATGTCATGTTTAAAATATATCATTTTGAAATGAAGATAGTATATGTACTTTAAAAAAGGGAGTATAAGTTTTACTTATGAAAGTCTCTTTAAAATATCTACATAATTGAAAGAATTTTGAAAACTTGTAAGCATGGCTAGGTTTAAAATACTTCATCTTTGAAGTGAAACTGCTACTTGTGTAACCTATGTAAAGTAAGGTTATTTGAAGAAGTAAGCTTTAGATATACCTTAAGATCAATTTAAAATCTCGTACCCAAGTTTTAGACGAAAATCGTTTGAAGTGTCCTTGGAAAACATTTTATCTCGAATCTGGTTTTTAAAGAAAAGAAGTCGCTTGCTTTTCAAATCTGCCTTCATCTTCAAAGAATTTCATAAAAAGATTAGTTTAAGTGAAAATGAAAACCATACGGGAGAAGTAATTAAGTATGTTGATGTTATTTAACTAATGTAATATAGAACAATTCCTTTTTATTTTACCTAGGGTTTTTAGCTTTCCTAGGTTTCTAAAATAATTTAAAGATAATAAAGGGAAAGCATTCACTAAATATTATCAGTGTTATATACACATAGAAGGCAACAACAGATAATATAAAGGAAAAGCAATAAAGGAAAGGGAATTGGACTCATGGTTTGGGCCTGAAGAATATTCGGCCCAGCAACAGCGAACAACACCAACAGCTTTAGGTGACTCCAAGTTCGGGCTAAGAGTGTGGGCCTGAGTTCTTTGAGAACTCGGCAGGCCCAACATAGATTTATGCACAAAAAAGGAGAAGGTCATTATATACACGGCCCAATTCAACATTTAAACACAAATAATATCAATGTAGACCCAAAATAAAACTATAACAATTATCAATAGTTAGGGGTGCAAATTAATGTGAAGTCACACAAAGTAAAGCAATTTATAGTGAGACCTTTATTTCCACTGAATACAAAACATAAAGAGATTAGAAAATGTCAATAGATTAAGGGCTTAAGGTAAAATTCTGTTCATGGCCAAGATAACCTTTGGATCCCTGGTACTTCAAAGTTCACAAGGGTCTCAAGGACCCCGAGCAGTGCTTGTGTCAGGGAGAGTACCTTAACCAAAAACTAAACTCTACTCCCAAATACCCTTAACTACTCACACTTACTCTTCCCTAGAAGTTTAAGTGCTAATGAGGCATACAATGTTAATCCCAGTACAACAGTGATGACAACACATAAGGAGATGTACATTTCTTGTAAATAACTATTGAGAACACTAAAATATTATCAAACATATCATGGTTTGCACACAATCATATAATACAATGTCATGTACTTTTATCACGCTTGATAGTACTCAATAGAATCAGTTGCTAGCAAGCAATGAGAGAGACCAATATGCTAATACAAGAACTCAGAATAGGTAAGTCATGTAGTTCATAGGAGATATTCATGTGTATTAAACTCACTAATCTCACTAACATGTTTATCATTAGTTGTAATCATGTTATCAATCATATATACACTTAACAGAAATCTACACACAAACTAGTACTATACTTCGCACTAAATGTAAGGGTTAACAGTCCACTTCAGGGTTCATAAATGACAGGGGTAGACAATTGCATTACCAAGTTACATGACCTCTAAATATATCTTTCATTCCATCTGGGTTGGTTAAAAGTTAAATATATAGTCATACACTCAAACAGGGCAGACAAACATCAAAAGGACTCTCCTAAGTCTGTGGGAAAACTACAGTAACTTAGCAGGTTTCATTGATATGGAAGTACTATCATAAACATGGTGTATAAACAGCAGTTCTCTTCTAAAACAAGGATGTGTACCGAACCTACAACAGATGGCATTCAGATATGTACATGTCACATTCTAATCAGACTACAACATCATACCATGATTGAGCACTAAACAACATACTATTAGCATAACATTGTCATTATACTGGTCCAAAATAGTGAAAAGTTTTATACTAGATAAGTATGGTTCAGTTTTTAAGTTAAGCAAATTAGTCTGTCCTGAAAAAGTTTAGCAATGCCTAATGCAACAGATGGTACTTAAGCATAGAAGGTGCAACTTCAATCAGGTTTCTAAGCATGGCTTAAGCTAAGTAGGTAGCAACAGACAAAGCTTGGATACATAGATTCATTAGAATCTTAATCTGGTCACTTTAAGGCATTATCTCATACAGTGAAGTTAATAGATGTCATCAAATAATCATGGGAGCTGACAGAAAACTCTTACACTGATTTTCTAAAGTTACAGAATCACATCATTCCACAAATGAAAAAACATGAATCAATCTCTCAAAAACCTTCATAACTCAAGACTGTATGACACATCCACAAAAATCGAGCATCCAATAGTCCTTTTCATATCTCAAGCAAACTCTTTCAGTCACATTCAAATAATCTGAACACATCCCGCAGTCACATCTTACTCATCATATAGCCATCCAACCACTCACCGAGCCACCAGTCCCACTCATAGGGACACCACTAGACATAGAAGTCTAAAAGAACATGCTCACATAACTGAAACTACCGAGCCTAAGCTCCGGTCCAAACCAGGCCTCAGGTCCTCCAAACTGGCCTATCACCAAAACATATCTCGCACCTTATCCATGGAATTCCATAAGCTGTCGATGTACAGCTTATACCGAGCGCTCACATACGCATACGAGTGAGTGTAAAGAATTCAAAAAGATATGCTTCAAGCTGAATCAATGTCTCACGATAAGGAAAGAAAGATGGGAAGTTTATCCTAAATGCCTTGTAGCCTCTCGAAGATAGATATGAACGTCATCATACCGATCCGCAAGATTCTACTAGACAGTTGCTCATGACTCGTAGAACCTATGAACCTAGAGCTATGATGTCAACTTGTCACGACCCAAAATTCAACTAGTTATTTTATTATCAGATAGCATGAGGAAAGTATACCTCTATGCCTACATGTCAATGTGCATGTGAAGCCATGGATGTCACAATACTGTTTAGCATGAGAAAATACATCTCTATGCCTATATACCAAGTATGCATGTCAAATGCAATGCACCACATTAATAAACTCATGTTCTCATGCTCTCGGAATATTCAACCTCACTCAGCACCTCCCAATCACTCAACACTCTCAATCACTCAGTACCTCCCAATCACTCAACAATCTCAAATGCCCGGTACTCGCACTCGGTACATGCGCTCACTGCTGGTATGCCAAACACCGGAGGGGCGGATCCTGCCCAAGCGCTAATATAAGCCAACATGTCATGTTGCGGCGTGCTGCAAGATTCCATCATGAATCAATAAATCCTGATGCGGCGTGTTTCCCGATCACAACAATATCACTCACAAACAGGCCCTCGGCCTCACTCAGTCATCATTCTATCCAGTCTCTCGGGCTAACAAATCTCATGCCAATCAGCCCAAACAATGATACATGATGTAACAATAATTGATGACAGTGACTGAGATATGATATGTAAATAATGAATGTGACTGAGTATATAACTGCAATATAAGCAAATAACTTAACAGCAAAAATGACCTCAATGGGTCCCAATAGGATAAGCGTATAGCCTAAACATGGTTTCTAACATGGATCACAATTCAATTACTCTAACACGTAGAAATTTCATGGATAGAAACAAGATTAGGTAACTACACAGTACCACAGAATCAACCGAGCCATAATTCACACGGTACACGCCCGTCACCTAGCATGTGCATCACCTCAACACCAAACACATAACATGTATATTCAGGGGTTCATACCCTCAGCACCAAGTTTAGTAGTGTTACTTACCTCGAACAAGTTAAATCCAACACCGAGCAAGCCAAATAATACTCTAGAAATGTCATCTCGTGCTTACCGACCTCCAAACGGATCAAAACTAGCCAAAAGCAACTCAAGAACATCAAGTAATTCCAAAGGAAACAAACCCAATCGATAAAGGTTAAATCGTTAATCAAAAGCCCAAAGTCAATTAAAAGGTCAAACCCGGGCTCGCACCTCAGAACCCGACGAAACATACAAAATTCGATAACACATTCAATTACGAGTTCAACTATACTAGTTTCACCCAAATCCAACTCCCAATTAATGTTCAACACTCAAAACTTCACTTAATAAAATTTTAGACAAAAATCCTCAAATTTCACTGTGAAATTATCAATCAAATACCAAAATCGAAGATGGATTCATAAAATATAATCCAAACCGAGTGTAGAACACTTACCCCAATTCATGTGGTAAAACGCTTCTCCAAAATCGTCCAAATCCGAGCTCCTCAACTCAAAATATGACCAAATGAACAAACGCTCGATATTATATATTTCTGTTCAGCTGTCTTGCCTCGTTTCTTATGCCAACAAATCTCTAAACTCATTTTTGATGCCTTTAATATATTTTTTGTGAAATTTTAGTCAAGTTAGGCTTTTGAATTACTCCATTTGACCTTATAATAAAGGCGATATATTGGTTTCAGTATTTGGAAATAGTACAGATTTTTAAATACGAATTCAGTGGCAATTTCGTAATTAATCTAAAACAAAATCTAGCAACCCAATTCTTAGTAAAATAATCAAAAATTCCTCATACAATATAGAAAATTGATGATTCCAATTGATATGATTCCAAAATTACGATACGTATCTAATTCTTCAATCAAAACAGAAATCGGAGCTCATTTTCTTAATGTGGTACCATTTATGCTTGAAGAAAGGACGTCGAAACATCAAAAATGAGCGCAACACAACCCAAACCTATCTGAAACTCACCCGAACCCCGCGGGACCTCGTCTGAACATATAAACAAGTCCCATAACATAAAACAGACTTACTCGAGGCCTCAATTCATGCATAACAACATCAAAACCACGAATCACACCTAAAATCGAACTTAATGAACTTTGAATCTTTCAACTTTCAAAACTCGTGTCGAAGCTTGTCAAATCAACTCGGAATGAACTCAAATTTTGCACACAAGTCCCAAATGACATAAAGAAACTATTCCAATACCCATAACCACAATCCGAATCTGACATCATCAAAGTCAACTCCCGGTCAAACTTATGAATATTCCAAATCTTCAAATTTCCAACTTTCGCCAAATAGTGTCGAAACCTTCTAAAAATATCCAAATATAAATCTGGTCATACGTACAAGTCTAAAATTATCATCCAAACATAACGAAACCATCAAAACTCCGATCTGAGGTCAAGTACTAAAAGTCAAACTTGGTCAACTCTTCCAACTTAAAGCTTCCTAGTTGAGAATCATTCTTTCAAATCAATTCTGAATAACCTAAAAATCAAAACTGATGATTCACACAAGTCATAATATATCATTGGATGCTGCTCAAGAATTTAAATAGCTGAACAAAATGCAAATGCTCAAAACGACTGGTTGGGTCGTTACATATATTATCATTATTTCTCTTAGTAGATCTTATTTGAGTTGGATTGTTGCTAATTGGATTACCTAGAGGGTTGGGTTAGGTGTCATCACGACTTGTTGGATTTTAGGGTCGTGACATTCATACTCCTTCTTTGCCAGCTGAAGATGATCTGGGTCCATGCCTGAATGACTGACTTTTTTTGGATTGATATTTTTATTCTTCTTGAAAGGGAGCTTGATAAAAAAATTCTCAGTTCTTCCATAACATGCTCTTGCATTTCAAGAGGATTTGAGATTAGTATGTTAGTTTCTTCTTAGAGTAGGTATGAAGTTTTTCTTTAATTTCCATTAAATGAAGGATATTTGTATCAATTAACTTTGAGTAATCCATGGCCATCAAGGAGATCTTTTTCTTCACTATAATCAGATTCACCACTGGAGGTATTACTCGTTGCATCCAGAGCCTTTTTTCACAATCTTAGTTGCTGCCTTTTTTTGAAAATTTTGATCAGGGGCCCGTTCCTTCTTCTGTTCTTTCACTTTGTCGGGATGGTTATTTTTCCACTCAATTTTGTAGAATAGACAATCCCTAATAAAGTGATCAGGATTTTCACTTGCAACATCTATCTGAGTTGCTCTTTTTTGGTGCATTTTCTTTAAAGGTGCTACCCTTTTTCTGGAAACCATTACCCTATCTGACAGCACATCAAACTTTATGAGTAAAAAGTGCCATATCATCATCATCAGTTTGTACTTTTTAGTGCCTTTATAACCAAGTTCTTGTTTTTGTGTGATTCAACCAATTTATTATCTTGGTACTTCTTCGACTCATGTGTCTTCAGATTTCCAATCAGATTGTCAATAGTCAAACTCTCCAGATCTCTTGCTTCTGGGGTTTCATTCACTTTACTTTCCCAAGAGAAAGGCAACAGATTAAGAATTTTTCTCACTAGTTTATTTGTAGGAATAAATTCTGCAAAAGAGATACTAACTCATTAGTGATCGTTATGAACCTGGTATGAATCTTTGACTGTTTAACATATTTCCTCCCCTCATGAGCAGTTTGCAAAGTGTTCCAGGTTTGCTCAACATAGTGCATGCAGAGATTTGATTGTATTTATTTGGACCAATTCTACATATTAAGATCTTTTTGGCCTTGAAATTTATCTCAATAGACCTATGTCTTCTTTGTTGTATTCCTTCCTAGTCGTGGAAGTAGTTACTTCTTCCTTGTATTTCTTGTTCATGGGAATAGCGAGTCCATCCAAAACTACATCTCGCAACTCCAAATCGTTGCCCATTAGGAAGTCCTGCATCCTTGATTTCCAACATCCATAATACTTTCTATCAAACAACGGTGGCTTGTGGTTGATTGTCCTTCTTAAATGCCCAGTGGTGCAACCATCTTATATCTTTTCAAGGTGTTAGCTTTACTTTCAAAGAACAAGCTCTAATTTCAATTGTTATTTTAAAGTACACCTGGACACTAGAGGGGAGGTGGATTGTATCTTGTCCAATTCTCGTGTATTAAAGAACTTGGTTCTTTAACTTGTAGATTTCGGTACCAAACAGGAAGTAACGTGCGGAATCTAAAGTAATATAAGAAATTTTACGTAAAAATCCTCCATTCTTGAGGTAGTAAAAGTCACTACCTACCCTTGTAGGATTTTCGCAAAGTTTACTAAACAACAAGAGCGATTTTAAGTTACAACTTAATAACTGAAGGGACTATAAACTCTAGTACATTAACTCCTACAATCAACCCAATTGTAGTTAATTTACCTACACTATAAACTCTAGCCTAGAACTTTAAAATAAATTCTCAGAATTTTTCATCTATGAATATACTTCTCAATTGAAGAATAGGGTATAATTAAAGAATAATGACTCAAGACATAACACCTAAAGAACTAGACAGGTTCTTCTTCGGGCAGGTTCTTTAGTTATGTAGCTTGAATCCTTAAAATTACCTTTTTGCTATGAATTATTTATTGTGAGTGATTTGCAGTAGTTCTACAAAATAGCATAACAAGCAATAATAGAAATGTGATACTTTATATAAGAATGAGGTTGGCCGAATACGTCTTCAATTTTTGCTCTAAAACCTACCCAATAAGACTTGGTCTCCTTAAATATCTCCAACTTCACAACCACTCTCCTTTTATGCAAGTATATCAATTAATGAATCCTTGTTGACCACGAATTCCCCTAGTTGATACAATACTTGTAGTCCATGAAATAAATCCTTCAGGGCACCCTACTTGAATTAGAAATCAGTTTGCAACTCCTAATCAACGTACTCCAGGGGACCTAATTCTTTGATATCTATTTGTTAATCATCAAAATTAATTTTAGCTCGGCTCAACATGCTCGTATTAGCTGAAAGAGCAGTGTTGTGGAAGAGTGCTAAATGAGTTATCATTCCAGTACCTATGATGGAAGTAGAAATTATGAAAAGTCTTGAAATGCATTATGATGGTGAAACTTTATTTCAAGCCCTGGAGATGTCAATACCATTAAACTTGTTGAAAATTTCTATGATAATTTTACGATAATATTTATCTTCAAGAACGACAAGTACTATATACATACCAAACATATAGAATTGGCTTACTCAAATAAAGTTTTGCACATATCTAAATATAATTCAACACTAAGAAATACATTAAAACAAGAGCATAAACCTAACATTGTTCAAGAAGAAGAAAAAAACTAGTGGTGTCAAATAATTTTGGTAATAGTTATTCAAACTTGCTCTTTGATTAATCTAGGGTTTAAGGAAGCAAGTTTACTAGTGGAATGGGAGAGGAGGAGATGATTGTATCTTTAAGAGATTGGATAGGTATTTAGGGAACCAAGAACTCTAGGATCTCTTTCATTCTTTGGAGATTTCTCATTTGATCATATCAGATCAAATCATATGCCTCTCTTGTTAAATTGTGATATAGCTCCAGTGCAGATTAAGAAGTCTTTCAAATTTTTGAACTTAAGGACTAAACATGAGACTTTTCTTGATGTGGAGAAGCAAAATTTTCCTAGAAGCAAATCATTTTGTGACCTTTTATCAGAAACTGAAGAACGTTAAAAAAGCTTTAAGTCAATGGAGCAAAGAGATATATGGCAATATTTTTAAGTAAAATTGCTACAATGAAGATGTTATAAAAGCTCATGAGATGGAGTTAAGTTGATCCCTCTATGGCCAAGAGGGAGAAGCTACATAAGGTCCAAGCTAACCTAACTAGGGTTTTGCACTTGGAGGAGGAATTTTAGAAACAAAAGGTTGGAATGCAATGGTTCCAAGATGGTGACAGAAATATAAATTTTCTATCATGCACAAGTTCAGGGGAGGAGGAAGAGAGTGCATGACAACACAATTCAAGATGGTGCTAGAAATTGGCTAGAGTCTATGTAGGAGACATCCAATGAGGCAATTAGATTCTTCATGGACCAATTCACTGAAGAGAGATCACCAGATAGTTTTGAACTCCTGGAAAATGTCATGATTTTACCAAAGAAGAATGAAGAACTTGTGACCATGCCAACTGACGAGGAAGTTAGAAGGGCAATGTTTAACCTTAGCGAAGACAGTGTCGGAGGACCAGATGGTTTCAAATGAGCATTTTACCAAGTGAGTTGGGAGGTTATTGGTCCAGATATGATTTCTATGGTCAAGGCATTCCTTTATGACTATGAACTGCCTAGGTTTGTCACACATAAAAATTTGGTATTACTGCCTAAGAAGAAGCTAGTCAGTACCTTCTCAGATATAAGGCCCGTAAGTGAGTAATTTCATCAACGAAATCTTCTCTAGGGTGCTACATAAAAGTTTAGTTGATATTCTTCCCACTATAATATTTACTAACCTGGTTGGTTTGTTAAAGGGGAAAGCATTGTAGAAAGCTCAAGAGATCATTATTGACATACGGGTGAGGGCCAATCCTATCAATTTAGTTATAAAATTGGATATGGCCAAGGCATGTGATAATATTTCCTAAGAAGAAGCTAGTCAGTATCTTTGAATTTATTTTGAGGAAATAGAGTTTGGAGAGAGGATGATTGGCATGGTTTTCAGAATTGTGTGCAATAATTGTATCTATCTTACTGAATGGATAGCCATTTTTTTTTTTTCATTCTACTAAAGGAGTTCAGCAAGAAAACCCCTTGTCTCCTGCTTTATTTATCCTTGTTGAAGTACTATCTAGATCACTAGATGCTTTAACATGGGAATCCATACTTTGTTGGGTTTGGCATGCCAAATTGGAGTTCAAGGATCAATCATCTTGCCTATGCAAATGATGTGATCACTTTTTGCTCAACGGGTGCTACTACATTATAGTTGTTAATGGAAATACTAGCTAGGTATGAGGGTGAGTCTGGGTAGAACATTAACAAAGAGAAGAGCTCTATCTATATTTATGAGTCAGTCCCTATGGATATGGTTATCACAATGGAGATCCTCACAGTATTGGAAGGAAAGTATTTTCTTTTTTACTTTTCTTGGTTGTCCTATATTTTGTAGAGAAGAAGGAAGTCATACTATGATGAATTAATTACAAAAGTGAGTGACATATTTCAATCATGGAAGGAAAAGTTGCTTTCAGTTAGGGGTATGCCAGTGTTGATCAAACATGTTTACAAAGTATCCACATACATTTATTATCTGCAGCCAACTCTCTTGATTATGTAATTGCACAGTTACATAAAATGTTTGATCGGTTCTTTTAGAGCAATTCGGCAAATGTAGTATTGGACATTGTTTACCATTAAAATTTGATAACAATTAAACTTATAATGTAGTTTTAAGGACACGTGATTTCACTTAATACCAATTGATAAATATGAAGATTAATAACATAAATGAACTATAAAGTAAAGCAAGCCAGTGTTAGAATGGAACTCAGCCCTTGAGTTTGGATACCCTCGAACTGGTTGATACAAAAATAATTAAAATATAACAAGCTGATGAACAATAGTATAAACGAGAAAGAGAATTATATTGCGTTGATATCTGCGAACAATGTGTGTTACAAATGATTAGAACCTCCCTTTACATAGTAAAGGAATTTCACTTATGGTATAATTCTAATTACAGAAGAAAATATCATGATTAGCTAATTAACCGTTTCTGATTTGAGCCATTCCTAGATTTACACCATGATCCTCGACCAGTCATGGCTCTATCGCCTTTCTGTTATTGTGTTATCTTCGATCTTGTTCGATGTCTGTCTCATTTGGCTTTGATCTCTACTAGCCTCGATCTCGACAGGTACCTTGATTCTGAACTCGGTACCTTATCCTCGTAATTTAGTCTGTTCCGTTACGAGGCCGTCCTTCGATACAACCTCCTGGTCTCTATCAAATAATAAAATTGGGTGGGCCGGTTTTAACCGTATACAGATAGCCCCCTCGTTTTTTAGAGTGAAATGACAAGAAATGAATTGAGCCTTCGATTTTGTACCTCGACCTGTCACGATGTCATCCTCGTGACGTAAGCTACGGGAGTGACCGAAACGTCCCATCGGTACAGTTCCCCAAGTTATTAATGAGTGTCATTTGGTGGTCGGCCACTAGTGCCTTTGAACCGTCGCCGTGAATCCAATAAATAGACCCCTTTCTCATTGATTCAAACTTTACTTTCAATTCCTTCTAATCTCCAAAGCTTTAACATCTCTTAAGTTCTTCCCCTCTACAAATCTTCAGGTTTTGTTGTTAATCCTTTCTCAAACGTCAAGTCCTATTATCTTCCTCCTCTTCAAACTTACACAAAAATGGCAAAAACATAATAAATAGTACCACAAAAAGAAGTTGCTTCATCTTCTCAACCGGCCGGCGGAAAAACGCCGGCGGAACCCCGTCTTGAGGAATGCATTCCTGAGGGGTGCATGCTAAACTCTGATTTCAAGATCGATAAAGCCTCGTCGATTCCTAGTCGATGCGAGCCAATGTCGAGGTATATATGATCGATACTGAGGGATACCTTAAGCAGGTAAAGAAAGACTGCAACTTGGAGGGCAAAGAGGTGGTGATCCCGACCCCCGAAGAAGACATCACCACCCATGTGGAAGGGTTTCTAAGTGCTTACACTTACCCTTTCACGTTGGGCTCCCTCGACCCCGTCATCGTTGATTTTTGTCGTCAATATCAAATAACCCTAGGCCAAATCCATCCTTCCTTTTGGCGAATTGTTATTCTGCTCTGATTCTTCGTGAGCAAAGTCGGGGGGCTCCCTTTCACCCTCGATCACCTTATCAGATTGTATAGCTCCCGCCTCTATCGAGGCAGGTTACTAAAACTCCAATGTCGGGCTACCAAAGTGCTATTCTCGAGCATAGACGAGGACAAGGATCGAGGTTGGATGGGCCGGTTCGTTCCAGTGAGGACTTTCGACCTAATCTCAGCCAAGAAGATGTCATTTCCTGAGAAACGGAACATGAATCGTAAGTATAGTCTCACTGTTAGCTTCCATGTACAATTTGTTCCTTTGTCTTTTCTCATTGATGTCTTTTTCCATGATGTAGCGGTCGCTTGGATGCCCTCTATGATTCTCGACCTCGAGAGCTGGGTTCAGAACCTGGCCTCGAGCTCTACATACACCGAGCGCTCATGGCGCGATTTAGCAAAGGGCCGATGGGAGGCCAAGAATCATGGTAAGCCCACTTTTTGTGTATTTGGTGATTTGATTAAGATGCCTTTCTTCTACTTATTCAATTTTCTCATGTACAGGTCTGGGCAAGGATGCGCTCATGAGGCCCCCGTCTGGTGAGGAGGAGACTTCGACCCCGGTTCCGAAGCCGGCGAAGGATAAGAAGAGGAAAAGGACCTCAACCTCCGAGGATCCAAAGCCTAAGAAGAATCTGGTTCGTAAGCTGAAGAAAAACACCCTGCCTTTGGATGTGCTTCAACGGGTAAGGGAGGAAGATGAAGAAGATGAAGATGATGGCTCAGAACTGGTGGCCCGAGTGAAGAAAACCATCGAGGCCCCAAAGACCGCTGAGTCGGTGGTGGTTGAGGAGATTCCGTCTCGAGCCGGGGGGGTCTTGGAAAAGGACTCGGGCAAAATCCCCGAGTCATCGAAGATCGAAGATGCCTCCCGCCGAGATGAGCAAAAGGTGGGTATGTCTGAAGGGGCCGGCTCCGAGGCCCTTCACAGCGAGGAGAACGCCCCAAGTTGCTCACTTAAGGCAATAGATATTGGAGACTCGCCGATTCTCCCTGCGTTTTCCGAGGAGGCAATTTGGGAGGACAAAGCTATGAGGACTCTCGAAGTAGACGGGGCCCATGGAGGGAAGGACCCCTTTCGTGGTTACTTTATCGGGGTCGAGGAAGCAACCGACCTGAGTGAAGCATCGAGTCTCCTCGATGAGGCTCAACAAGCCTTGAATCGTGTGAGTCTCAACTCCCTTTGTCGATATCATACTTAGTTAATTTCTTCTCTTCTTATCTAATTTCCTTTCTTTTTTCCGTATAGGTTTTGGCACTCCATCAGGAGGCATTTTCAAAGTCCCAAGCAGAGCTGAGCCGATGAGAGGGCGACCTCCGAGGGCTCACGGAGGAGAAAAATTCCCTTAAACTTCTCAGTGGGCAAAAAGAAGAGGAGATCAAGGACCTCCGAGCCAAGTTGGCCAAGGCTCACCAAGATTAGACCGACCTGATCGAGCAGGTAATGAATATCTTAAAAGCTCATGGGCTCGATTCGAGAATGGTGGCTAACATTTCAATCTCACAGCTAAAGCAGAAGGTCGAGAGGATCGAGCAGTTCCGCGAGGAGGTCAACATAATGAAGGCGGAGACCTTGGCATGGAAAGAAAATATGGAACCGCTTCGCTACTGAAAAAGAGGCTGCTCGAGCCCAATTGTCATCGATCGAAAGTCAGCCTCAAGGCATGAAGGAGAAGAGCTCAGCTCAGGCAAAGAAAATAAAGGATCTCGAGGCTCGGTTGGCTTCCGAACTTGCAATGGCCAAATCTGAAGCCGAAAAGGCAAAGTCCGTGGCAGAGGCGATCATGGCCATCTACCGGGCCGATGCTGAAGCCGCTCAAGTCCAAGCGAGAGAGGCAGCCGAGACCACTCAAACTCGAGCACATTGGATTGCTGAACTCGCCAAATGCCAATCTCGGAGTGAAACCCTCGAAGAGATCCATGCTCGAGGCTTCGATCTTACCGACGAGGTAATAAAGGCTAAAGAGCATGAACTTGATGCTAGAGCATTGGCCTCTTACGATGATGATGAAGATGGCAGCAAGAGCGGGTCCGATAATGGAGAGGACCTCGATGGAAAGGAAGCTTCCCCATAGGAAAATTAGGAATCTTAGGTTTTTCTTTTTTGATTTTTTGTGCGGGACCCAGATCGGTCCTTGTAAATATTTTTGTATATATAAAAGATTTTTTCTCTCTTTGACTTGTCTTTATTCTATTTCCTGCCTCGTGAAAATTCTATTTCTTTCATGCCTTCATGCCTTATAGAGATTTTGCTCACAAGTTTGGGACTTTGGGCAACTAAACCGAAGTCGGACCAGTGTAGTCTTTAAAATCGAGTGAGTACTCGCTCGAACTCGAAGTAGAGTGACCCTTAGGTTTTAGTTGAGTAAGGATGATTTCTCGAACTCAAAAAATAAAATGGCCCTTAGGCTCTTGAATTAGGCCGATATGGCCTCAAAAGAATGGCTTTTCCCCCTTCTCGGCTTGAAATATTAATCATAAAAATTTGTCATACCTTAGCACGAGATAAATTTGTACCCATTAGGTTTTTCGAGGATTGGTGTTATCGAAATCCTTTGCTTTGTTATGCCTTAGCACAAAATTGTCCGGGAGTTCGAACAATTCGATACCCCTTAGGGTTTTTTGAGGGTCGATATTATCGAGACCCTTAGTAATTCAGCCGAGGGTTGCCTTTTTTAACCGATTTATGAGAATATTTGAAGGCCTGTTTTATAACGGAATTCGAACCTCTCCTAACCGTATTAATTTGGTTGTAGCCTTTAGTTTGGGATTTGCCCCTTAGGCTTGTTTCCCTGCTATACTTCGAACTCGTTCGAAGTGTCAGTCCCCGAGTGGGGTGGCCATGGCCTATAAAATCGAGGATTACCTTTTTAAGGTCTTACGATTTCGAGGTTTAGTAATTCGATCATGTCGATTTTTTGGACGGCAGTCCCCGAGTATAGGGTAAATGGTTTGAACTTCAGTTGTGATCGGCCCTTAAGCCAGTTTCCACAATAGATCATAAGTATGAAATTGTAAAGTATAAATTTCTCTAAGGCATGGAACATCTAGTAAGGAAAAATACTTCTTTTAATAGATTATACATGCGTACATGTTCTGCCATTAGGGCTCGAGTAATCTACATGGACACGGTTCATTTGACCGTTTGGTCCTTTACCTATCAAGACCCTGTCGACACAAAGTATTTTCCTTGTAAATATCTGAGGGTGATGCCCCCCCAGTATTCGAGGTTGATTGTAAAGGAGCCTCAGATACTGTTGAATTACTCTAAGTTAGCATAAACAATGGTTGCCTCGTTAAAAACCTCGTCGGAAAAACCCATTTGGGACAAAAACCGGTCTAAAGGGAAAAGAGTGTAACGCATGCTTTTAGACCTAAGGACTTTGTGTTTGAAGAATCCTTTGGTATCTTCGATTAAACACCTACAAATGGTTAGTATAAAATATAAACGAAAATGGAAAAGGTCGTACCTTAGCAGTAATATCGTTTGAGGAGTGATATGTTCCAATTGTTTGGTAATTGTTCGTCATTCATCGTGCCAAGTTTGTAGGATCCCTTTCCGATGATATCGAGGACCTGATACGGTCCCTCCCAGTTCGGGCTAAGTTTTCCTATGTTTGGGTCTCGAGTATTGAGGGTGAGTCCCATCAGAACTCCGAAATTAAGCGTGCTTGGGCGAGAGTAGTACTAGGATGGGTGACCCCCTCAAAACCATGTCCCCGATTTTAAAGTATCGAAGATTGGCTCTTCGATTGTAGNTGGCCTATAAAATCGAGGATTACCTTTTTAAGGTCTTACGATTTCGAGGTTTAGTAATTCGATCATGTCGATTTTTTGGACGGCAGTCCCCGAGTATAGGGTAAATGGTTTGAACTTCAGTTGTGATCGGCCCTTAAGCCAGTTTCCACAATAGATCATAAGTATGAAATTGTAAAGTATAAATTTCTCTAAGGCATGGAACATCTAGTAAGGAAAAATACTTCTTTTAATAGATTATACATGCGTACATGTTCTGCCATTAGGGCTCGAGTAATCTACATGGACACGGTTCATTTGACCGTTTGGTCCTTTACCTATCAAGACCCTGTCGACACAAAGTATTTTCCTTGTAAATATCTGAGGGTGATGCCCCCCCAGTATTCGAGGTTGATTGTAAAGGAGCCTCAGATACTGTTGAATTACTCTAAGTTAGCATAAACAATGGTTGCCTCGTTAAAAACCTCGTCGGAAAAACCCATTTGGGACAAAAACCGGTCTAAAGGGAAAAGAGTGTAACGCATGCTTTTAGACCTAAGGACTTTGTGTTTGAAGAATCCTTTGGTATCTTCGATTAAACACCTACAAATGGTTAGTATAAAATATAAACGAAAATGGAAAAGGTCGTACCTTAGCAGTAATATCGTTTGAGGAGTGATATGTTCCAATTGTTTGGTAATTGTTCGTCATTCATCGTGCCAAGTTTGTAGGATCCCTTTCCGATGATATCGAGGACCTGATACGGTCCCTCCCAGTTTGGGCCATATTTTCCTTCGTTTGGGTCTCGAGTATTGAGGGTGACCTTCCTCAAAACCAAGTCCCCGATTTTAAAGTGTCGAAGATTGGCTTTTCGATTATAATACCTTTTGATCCATTTTTTTTGTGCGGCCATTCGAACGAGGGCGGCTTCCCATTTTTCATCTAGCAATTTGAGGCTTGTATTCATAGCCTCATGATTTGACTCTTCTGTTGCATATCGAAACCTGACAATATGTTCCCCGAGTTCAACCGAGATCAGAGCTTCAGCGACATATACTAAAGAGAACGGTGTTGCCCCCGACTAGATTTTGACGTTGTTCAATATGCCCAAAGGACTTCGGGAAATATTTCTCTCCATTTTCCCTTAGCGCAGTTCAATCTTTTCTTTAGATTTTGAATAATGGACTTGTTTGTCGATTCGGCCTGTCCGTTCCCACTAGGATGATATAGCGTCGACATGTGCCTTTTTATTTTATGATCTTCGAGAAACTTTGTCACTTTGTTGGCGATGCATTACTTTCCATTGTCATATACGATCTTNTATTCGAGGTTGAGTGTAAAGGAGCCTCAGATACTATTGAATTGCTCTAAGTTAGCACGAATAATGGTTTCCTCGTTAAAATCCTCGCCGGAAAAACCCATTTGGGACAAAAACCGGTCTAAGGGAAAAAGAGTGCAACGCCTGCTTTCAGACCTAATGACTTTGTGTTTGAAGAATAATTTGATGTCTTCGATTAAATACCTGCAAATGGCTAGTATAAAATATAAATGAAAATGGAGAAGGCCGTACCTTAGCAGTAATATCGTTTGAGGAGTGATATGTTCCAATTGTTTGGTTACTGTTTGCTGTTCATTGTGCCAAGTTTGTAGGATCCCTTTCCGATGATATCGAGGACCTGATACGGTCCCTCCCAGTTTGGGCCATACTTTCCTTTGTTTGGGTCTCGAGTATTGAGGGTGACCTTCC
>AWOL01S0016326.1:15665-50831 GCA_000715115.1 Nicotiana otophora | reverse complement strand
AAGAGGTTGTGAGTTCGAGTCACCCCAAGAGCAAGGTGGGGAGTTCTTGGAGGGAAGGATGCCGAGGGTCTATTGGAAACAGCCTCTCTACCCCAGGATAGGGGTAAGGTCTGCGTACACACTACCCTCCCCAGACCCCACTAGTGGGATTATACTGGGTTGTTGTTGTTGTTGTAGTATCAACGTCATCCTAATTTTGTTGTTCCCATAATTGCTTTCTTTATTTTTATTTGTAAATAATTATAATTGCCTATTCTTCGAAGTTGCACGATTTAAAGCTTGTTTGGATGGTTGTTACCTCTTGTATTGTACTCATTCCGGTCCACAATGATATTTTGGATGTTTTTACATATATTAAGAAATTCACTTTTTAACATTAATTAGTAATAAAATTGATCATATTAATCTTTAATATCTCTTTACATAAACGTTCACTAACACATACTCCAACATTATTTATTATTTACTTCAAGGGCAATGTAGGAAAAAAATAATTAATTCATTCTTGAAATCTAGAAAAATCACTTATTTTGGACCACAAAAAAGGCAAAAAAATCACTTATTGTGGACCGGAGAGAGTATCGTATTGTTACTTTAAATACAATATTTGTTTTGATTATTACTTAAATTTTATTATATTGTATCGTTAAATTCTTCGTTACGTAATGACGAAAAGTGCAACTTTATGGAACGATCGATTTGGTGGGGTCGTGTCGTTTCCTTATTTTTTTCTCTCATCTTGCCCTTCTATATTATTAGATAATCCTATTTTATCTTTTACCTTACATTTGTATATAATAACTCTACCTCGTACCTTACTTTTTCTTTATAATATTGCAAGTTTATTTTTCATATTATTGGTGCATGATATCATGAAATGATGGAAAATAATACAATCTATCCAAACATTGTATATATCAAAATGATACAGTACAGTACAATACAATATGATACGTTAAGAAACGATACATAACAACCATCCAATCAAGCTGTTCCTGAGGAGTTTTTAGGACATTTTGGAATTTTCATGATTCTGTGCTAATTGGAAATTTGGTGTTTTAATGTAGGGTTTAGAGAAAATATTAACCTAATGATCTTTTTTCTTTTTTTTTTTTGATAAGGAGGATCTTGGCTAACCAACGTTTGCTTACATTTTAAGTCACTTAATCAGTCAATCTGTAAGTGACCTCAACATTTGGGAAAAGAAATATAGTTAAAGTACCTTTTTTTTAAAAAACTGTGAAATTTGTTGTTTATTAGCAGTAAAATATTATCATCATCAGGGATCAGCTCCTAGTCTGTTTTTATTTTCCTTGGCAATGGACGCACTGACGCGACACATTCAAGGGGCACCTGTATGTTGTTTGCGGACGATATAGTTCTGATTGACGAGACGAGGAGTGGTGTTAATGAGAGATTGGAGGTTTGGAGACAGACTCTTGAGTCAAAGGGTTTCGAGCTGAGCAGGACTAAGACGGAGTACTTGGAGTGTAAATTCAGCGACGCTACCCAAGAAGCGGACATGGATGTGAAACTTAATAAACAAGTCATTTCCCGGAGAGGAAGTTTAAAGTGCCTTGGGTCAATAATACAAGGTGATGGAGAGATTGATGAGGACATTACGCATCGTATTGGAGCAGGGTGGATGAAGTGGAGGCTCGCTTCAAGTGTTTTGTGTGATAAAAATGTGCCACTGAAACTTAAAGGTAAGTTTAACAAAGTAAAAACTTAAAAGTAAGTTCTACAAAGTAGTGGTTAGACTGACTATATTGTATGGGGCAGAGTGTTGGCCAGTCAAGAACTCTCATATTCAAAAGATAAAAGTAGCTAAGATGAGGATTTTGAGATGGATATGTGGACATAACAGGTTAGATAGGATTAGAAATGAAGTTAGTCGGGATAAGGTGGATGTGGCCCCCGTGGAGGATAAGATGGCGGAGGCGAGGTTGAGATGGTTCAGACATGTTAAAAGGAGAAGTGCAGAAGCCCTTGTTAGAAGGTGTGAGAGATTAGCCTTGATGGGTATTGTTTACCCGTAAAACAATATAGTTAAATTTATAGCGTGGTTTATAGACAAGCGAATCGATTTTACCCAAAAATAATAAGCAAATGAGAACAAAAGTAAGATTGTCAAATGAAATTAAAGAAGATAAAAAGCCCAACTAAGAACTTAGCATTTTCGATGACAAGAGTGAATGCAATGTTCAAGTATTAGAATTGAGTTTAATATGACAATAGATTATATCTTTTTGTGTGCAGAGATTTCTAGTGTCTACAATGGATGTTAATCCTTCTATTTATAGCGTTATTCAAAGAGACAAGATCCTCATATCAAGCTCCTCTTAAATGAGAAAAAAATTGGCATTGATGGGTCCATAACGGTTGGCTATAAATACAGGTATTCTCTGTAACGACTGCCCATTGAATGTTACTCGATGACAAAGCTTTGAATCTTTGTTACCGGCTGTTCTGTCTTTGGGACTTGTTCAGCACTGATTGCACACTTGCATCCGGTGCCAGCTATTTGCTAACTCACATCTCACATGTTTTTAGTTCCACGTGTCACTTTGTTTTTCGCCCAGCTGTCATTAACCAATTTTACCCTATACAGGCAGTCCCCCTACTTTTCGATGATGCAACATAGTGTTACCGGGAAGTAGATAAGAATTCCTTTCTTGGTGTGAAAGTTCCTGAACGGTTTCTGAACTTTGAAAGTACACACATCTTCTCGCAATTAATGACCTGAACACGTGTTGCCCCGTGATTTAGAAAATATTTTCACCTGTTTTCGGGGTAATCAAGACGACGATTTTTGTCGTCTATAACTTCTCCACTACTCATCATTTTCACTCTTTACTTTCATAACTTCTTTTTCTTCTTTGAATCTCCTTAGAGCTATTCTACAATATTCAACTTTCTCAGTAAAATTGTTTCCTCATAAACATGTCTTCTAACACTGATATCTCCAAAAATGCTGGCCTTCTCTTCTGTGGGGGTCTAAAGAAGAACAAAACCAAAGAGGTTAACATCGATTCTGAAGCTCCAACCGTAAACACCATCATACCATTTCATTTTATCACGACATCCGACCTTCAAGAGCATAAACCACCTCCAAATTCTAAAAGTGACAGGTTCTGGCCTGTTCGTAGATACACTTCTTCCATTTATCCTTCTAGCATACCTGTTATGAAGGAGGAATATAATTGGGGTAATGTCGAAATCCTCAACCTGATGCAATATAATGGGTTACCTACTCCAAGCCGGGGTTCATGTATGTCTACACATACCCCTTCACTTGGGCCCTTTCACCTTGGGAGCGGGTGAAGGAATTGACCCAATAATCTTAGAATCTTTCCACTGGTACCAAGTTTTCTTGGCACAGGTAGGCTCATCCATATGGCGTACGGTGGCCTGCCTCCGCCAATTATGCGTTGAGACTAGGGAAACCCTAACTCTCGCGCATATGATGAACCTTTAGTCCCCAAAGATCTTCTGTAGGAGTGTGCTAAACCTCAGCAAGCATGGTCATCATGCCCTCCTTACCAGTGTTGATGAGGACAACGACCATGGATGGATGGAAAGGTTCGTTGTCATTTTTACCAGAGACATCATCTCGGCCACAATGCCTGCTTTTACTGAATCATGGAATCTTTTTCGTAAGTCTTCGGGAATCTGTTTTCTTTCCTCGTTAAAAAACAAACTTCCTTCTCTGCTGATTTTTTATCTCCTTTGTTCTAGCTACCCATTGTTAAGGGTTCAAGGCCTGGACCGATGGGTACAAAAAATTCAGGGTATCACTACACCAAAATCCTGATGGTGGAAAGAGATGACTCCCAAATATGGGTGAAAAGCCAAGAACCACGGTAAGCAAAAATTCTTCATTCCTTCACTCTTAACAACTTAGGAGCAATCTCTTAGTTATACTTTTGCTCCACACAGGACTTCCAAAGAGTTCCGTCGTGTGCCCCGATGTTGAGTCTCTCAATGACCACGAGGAGGCCGAATGGGTAATGCAGAATGCCCTTAACCGGAGTAGGGTTCATGGATCTACTTGTGCCTCCGGTGAGGGTGCCTCCTCCCGGAGTCCCCACTCCAAAAATAAGAAACCAAAGAGGAAGCGCCCCTCCTCGACTGGGACTCGGGAGAAGAGAGCGGGAGGAACATCAACTGGACCAGTCACACTGGTCCTTGATGATTAAGAAGGGGCTAGTATGAAGATGCCCCTCTTCAAAGAAGAAAAAGGTCTTCATCAGCTCAACCGGGTGCTCAACCGGGAGAGCTTCAAAATACACCGCCAGAAAAGGTTCAAGCACTCTAGGGGAATGGGTTTGGTTGAAAATGTCGATTCCTGCTTTTCGATCCCTGTCGATGTGTAATGACCCGACCAGTCATTTTAAGATTTAGCGTTCTGTCTGGTGGCTTAAGGTATCGAGCAGCTTCGTATTGTGTATCATGACTTGTGTGGGTGGCCGGGTTCAGTTTTCGGATGATTCGGGATTGATTTGGAAGAATAATTCTTATTTTAGAAGCTTAAGTGGCAAGAGTTAATTGGAGTTTGACATTTATGTAGACGATTCCGGAATAGAATTTTGATAATTCTAATAGCTTCGTATGGTGATTTTGGACTTAGGCGAATACTCGGATTTGGATTTGGAGGTTCGTAGGTTGATTTGATACATTTTAGCGAAAGTTGAAAAGTTGAAAGTTTGAAAGGTTAAGAGGTTTGATCGGAAGTTGACGTTATTGATATCAGGTTCAGATTGTGATTTTGGGAGTTGGTATAGCACCGGTGTGTCATATGGAACTTGCATGCCATATTTGAAGTCATTCCGGGTTAATTTGATATGATTCGGCGCAAGTTATAGAAGTTGAAAGTTCATTAGTTCATTAGGCTTGAATTGAAGTGCGATTCGTAGTTTTGATGTAGTTTGATGTGATTTGAGACCTCGAGCAGGTCTGCGTTTTATGGTGGAACTTATTGGTATGTTCGCACAGGGTCCCGGGGACCTCGGGTGCATTTCGGATGGGCTACAGGCCATTTTCTCATGTTTTGAAATGCTGGTTCTGCTATCTGGTTTTCTTCATCGCATTCGCGTTGATGTTACCAGGTTCGGGTAGTGTAATTTGTAGGCAGCTAGTATTTGTTCTTCGCGTTCGCGAATATGTGAACACGTTCGTGAAGCTTGGAACGCGACACTAAGGTCGCGAACGCGGTGACCAAGATCTTCAAACTCTACGCGTTCGCATGCAGTGGTCTGCGATCATGCAAAAATGAGGTGGAAGGGCATCAAGCAATTTTCTCTTCGCATTCGCGGGCACACAGATACGTTCGCGTAGAGTTTGAAGATCTTGGTCACCGCGTTCGCGACCTTAGTGTCGCGTTCGCGAAGTATGATTTGGAAGCTGAAGGTTTTGTTCTTCACGATCGCGAGGGATATTCCGCAATCGCGATGTATAGTTCACTGGGAAGAATATAAAGTACTCTATTTTGAGGGCTTTTGATATTTTATCACTTTTTGGGTTAGAGAGCTCGGTTTTGGGTGATTTATTTTTTTTTAGGGGGGGGGGGGATTTTATGCTTTGGATTGGGTTAAGTGTCCTTCACTCGGATTTGATTATATTTCATGATTCCATATTTATTTTTATCATTAAATTAGTGATTTGAGTTGGAGAAAATTGGGGATTTTTATAAAAACTTTCAAAAATGTAAAATAAGGATTCGAAGGCCGATATGATGTCGGAATTGGATAATTTTGGTATGGTTGGACTCATATCAGAATGGGTTCGAATTTTATAAGTTTTATCGGGTTACGAGGTGCGGGCCCAAGGTTGACCTTTTGGGTTGACTTTTTAGTTTTCATTAAAGATCAAAACTTTATTATCCAAAGTTGTTTCCTATGATTTTATTTATGATATTAAGCTATTTTGTCTAGATTTGAGTCGTCCGAAGATTGTTTCGCACGAGAAGGTCATTTTAGAGTATTGATTTGGCTTCTTTGAGGTGACGAGTGCGTACTCGGACTTATATGTAAAAATTGACCGATTTAGACTCTTAGGCTTTTTTCATGTATTTATTTGGAATTGTTAGCACATGTTATATCTTTTATTCATCATGTTTACTATCACATGCTTTATTTGAAGTTATCATTACATGTCACATCCTTTACTTATCAAGTTTACTATTATATACTTTATTTGAAGTTGTTACCTTTTTTATCATTATGTGACTTATTTTATTGTTGAGTTACTCTTAATTGAAATTGTTGTTACATGATATCCTTTTGTTGTCGGGTTAGTCTCATGCAATTAGTCGTAGTTACTAGTTCGTGCCATCTCTTTCATTGTTAGCCTATTTCATACACTAGAATCCGAAGTTTGCCATTTCACGGAAATACCTTCATTATCGAGTTTATCCTTAAGCAATTAAGTGAAGTTGAAGTTATTGGAACTCATTAATCTATTTTAATTGAAGTTGTGGTTAAAGGGGGTATTGCTCATAGTTGAGTTACTTTCCCGTTCATTTTGTTGTTATTGAGATTCTATACAGATTATGTTTGAGTCGTGGGCTATTTGTTGTAGAAATATTGATATTGTTGGTTCTTTTGGAAATGTTGTGGCCTATGGTCACTTGTGGTACAAGTTGATATGTTGTGTTGTTGTGATGTTAGCACATGTAAATTATTGTGTGGATTGGTTGTTGTTATGCAAAGCATAAGGGTGGCATCTCACTGTTGTTATTGTGCGGGGCATAAGGGTGGCATCTCACTGTTGTTGATTGTGCGGAGTGATATGGGTGGCTATTGCGTTATTGTCCGGGCGAAGCGATAAGGTTGGCTATTATGCGGAATGATACGGGTGGCTATCAGAGTGATACGAGTGGCTAATGATATTGTGAGGGCGGAGTGGTACGGGTGGCTATCGGAGAGATAAGAGTGGCAATGTGAGGGATGATGTGTGATGGCCTGGGGGTATTTTGTTGGTGATATTCGTGTGATGGTGTGTTTTTCCTTGTGTATGTCATGCACCTTACGTGACTTGTTATGTTTCTTAGATGAGCTACTCGATGTTTTGATATTACTTATTGACATGGGTTGTACTAGTACACTCACACAAGCATATACCGTAGCATTCCACTTATACTAGTTCAGAAGTATGAAACTTGACATTTATTGATCATGCCCATGTGTTCTTGTATTATATGTTTCCATGTTGATATTGAGCATATGATTTGTGGTTAAGACTCATGACATGTGATTATGAGATGAGGTATCTCAGAGTAATTCGTTGTGAGACTTGTGTTGGAACGGCTTGCTTGTTGGTTGACATTTGTTTCCCTTTTATGTTCTTGTTGGTAATTTAACGGTGTTCTTATTACTTTTATGTTTAAATCATATGTTGATTCTTGTTGCCATTTACTGATTTCTGCTTTCATTATTAGCTTTATACTTTTATAATGCACAGGTTATTCTGACTAGTAGGTGTCTTGACTTGTACCTCATCACTACTCCACTGAGTTTAGTCTTGATACTTATTGAGTACCGAGCGTGGTGTACTTATACTACACTTCTGCATATTTTTATGTAGATCCATGTATTGCAGATATCAGACTCGGGCAGAGTTAGCTTAATGATCGCGGGGATTCAAGGTAGAACTACTTGGTCATCGCAGTCCCTTGGAGTCCTTTCCTTTCATTGTAGTGTAAGCTTGTTATTTGAACAATATTGTATTTCGATCTTTGAGATTTTTCCATGTATTCAGCTAGAGTTCGTGACTCTGTATTACCTAGTCTTGGGAGGGTGTTATTATTATTGTCACGTAGGCTTATTTCGTTTTTGTTTCGGTATTCATATTAAAATTTGCTTTAAATTATCATTGTTAAACTGGCTTAATTATTGTAAGTACTCGGCTTACCTAGTCTTAGAGACTAAGTGTCATCACGACGCCTATGGCAGGATTTTGGGTCGTGACACGATGTCTTCGGTCAGAGGATTTCGGCCCCTGACCTTCTTCTGCCACCAACTTCTGAGCCAGCACCAACTGCCACTCCTTCTATACCAACTGTTACTTCTCCATCTGCACCAACAACTCCTTCTCCACCGGCACCGGCTGCTTCTTCTCCACCGGTACCAACCGAACAAGTAGGAAGACAGTCTCCCGACCACGGGAACCTAGGAAATACTTACTCGGCACCGTCTCAAGACCCTAATGAAATACTTACTCGATTTTAATTTATACTTCACATCGATAACCTTATTACAGACCTTATTGCAGACCAACCTTCTTGCGAGGGCCTGCATAAGCTGATTTTGGACAAGCAAGAGCTTATTTTGGAACAAGATCGGCTCTTGGCTAAACGGAATCGACTTGACGAGCGCCTACCGGTGCTGGAAGCAAGAATTTCTCTAGTGGATGATCTTGAGGCCTGGTTCTAGAATTCCGAACAAGATAGAATGGCCCATAGCCAGGAAGCTGCCTAACTACATGAAAACCTTAATGAAGCGAAGGCTAAGTGGGTTGAACTGCATGACACCGTTACTACAGCTACCGAGCGCGAGTCTGCTTTGATGGATCAAGTTAATAACTTGGATGCTAGAATATGTTCCAAAATCGAGGAGGCCAATGCTGTCGAGGAGAGGAGAGAAAAAATAGAAGAGAGACTTAAAAGAGTCATGGAGCAGAATCGACTTCACTCATCCACTAACATTGAACTTGATTCCAAAATCAGCACAATGAGAGTTGAAAATGAAAAGCTCCAATCCAAGATTGATAAGCTCCGAGAAAAACTCCACGACCAAGAAGATTTGCTCGTCTTCGACAAAACCTACGTCATTTATCATACGAAGAGAAAGACCCTGGAGGAGACAAAAGAAGGCATTATCAATATTGATGACCGTATTGCCAAGGCCCGGGAACTAGAGACAACCGCTCGTGAGAACCTTTCTGTTCAGCCGGTGCATCTGATTCCTCGAATACTAACTCTGAGTATTCAAGAACCGAAGGGGAAACCGAAGATGATGAAGGCCTCGAACCGGCAGCCGAACAACCTTCCCTTGCTAGAGAAAATGAATACTCTTTTCTCCCTTCGGGTTCTAGCAGCAAGGACTGATGTATATTTTTTCTTTACCTTTTGTTATTACACCAAAAGTTTTGTCACTTTAATTAATAAAAGAATTTTTTTTCTTAAGTGTTGGTGCAAGAAATATTTTGTTTTCATTTAATTGACAAAGCTTTAGAATATTTTCGCATCCGATAACTTTTGATTCCGGGTATAAACTTTTCCGAAATCTACCCTCTACTATGACAATTTCATAAGAGAGGGACCTTATGTTTATGGTGTTCTTGAAGAGGACATCTCCTGTTCATTTTGGCACAAACATTTGAAGTTTTTGTTAACTTTTAAACGATAAAATAAATTAACTTATAATTCGGATGAGAGATAAGATAGAAATAAAAGGACTTTGATTTATTCCCTCTATCTTTAAAAGTACATTTACATTAACACTCATTTGATTAAGTAAATAAAGTTGCCAATACATGTGGCTAACTTGTACAACTTATTTCTACGGGGCTGATCATGCAATCCCCGATTCTGATAAGACATTGATCCTCAGTTCTAGTAGTCCCCGATCTTCATGACATTTTTCAATGCCTTGTAAAGTATTATCCCCCTCCCCCCCCCAGTGTTCGGATGCTAAGCATGAGAATACGAACACTGGAAGTCTTGCACTCGCCGATGACACTTCCCTTTAGTAAGCTTTGCATTGCTGTCTCATTAATGGAAACAACTTGTGGATGGGTAAATAATCTATTTCCAAAGGCCAATGGAGACAGTGAGAGTCTTGGGAGCGGAGTTAAGCCACCGAGCCAAAGATTATTTAACCATCCACAGGTTGGTTGCCATACAAGTCGTGCAAAAGTGAAGGCAACAGATCTCTCCGTTGTTGATTCACCAACTTGCCGATGATCCTTCCTTCGTAGTATGATCTACATCGCTGCCTCATTAAAAACCTTGCCAAAAACTAAATTGAGACGAAAACTGGTTGAAGGGAAAAAGAGTGCAGCACATACTTTCAGTACTAGCAAGGATCTTTAACAGTAATACCTTTTGAGGTGAGTCACGTTCCAATTGCGTGGAAATTTAACTCCGTCTTGATTTTTCAATTTGTATGAGCCTTTTTGGTTATAGCTGAAATCTGATAAGGTCCTTTCCATGTCAATCCCAGCTTCCCGGCGTTAACTTCTCGAGTGCTTTGAGTGACTTTCCTCATAACAAAATCCCCAACTTTAAAATATCATAGATTTGCCATGTGATTATAATACCCTTCTATCCTTTGCTTTTGTGCCACCATTATCATATATACCAGATCTGGGTGCTCTTCAAACAAATCTAGCTTGACCAGTAACGCTTCATTGTTTGCTTCGTCATTTGCTCAGGAAAAACTTAGGGTCGGTTCCCCCACTTCTACCGATATCAAAGCCTCTGAACCGTACATGAGAGAAAAGGGTGTCTCTCCTGTGATTGACTTATTTGTGGTCTGATATGCCCATAAAATGCTCGGTAGCTCATCTGTTCACTTGCCCTTAGCATTTTCTAACTTATTTTTAAGGTTTTGGATAATTACCTTGTTTGTTGACTCTGCCTGTCCATTAGCACTTGGGTGGTACAGAGAAGACATAATTTGTTTGATATTTAATCCTTCAAAAAACTTTGTGACTTTAAAACCTATGAACTGTAGCTCGTTGTCACAAGCAATATCCTTTGGTATTCCAAATCGGCAGATTATGTGGTCCCATATAAAATCAACCACTTTTCATTCTCCGATCTTTTAGTAAGGACCTACTTCAACCCATTTAGTAAAATAATCAGTTAAAACTAAAAGATATCTTACCTTCCCGGGCCCTTGTGGTAAGGGACCGACTTTGTCCATTTCCCATTTTATGAATGGCCACAGTGACACCATCAAATGCAGAAGTTCCGCTGGTTGATGAACTAACTGAGCATGGCATTGGCGTTTGTCCATTTTGGTACGAATGTCTTCGTGTCTTATTCCAGTCGGGGCCAATAGTAGCCAGCCCTGACTAACTTGAGAACTAACGAATCTGCACCGGAGTGGTTTCCGCAGATTCCTTCATGAACTTCGCTCATCACGTAGTCCACCTCCGAGGCCCCTAGACACCGAGCCAATGGTCCTTAGAATGACCTCCTGTATAACTGTCATCAACAAGATGGTAGCGAGCTGCTTTGATCCGTAGTGTCCGGGAAGCTTTTGCGTCTTCGATTAATTTACCATGTCTGAGATATTCAATGAACTCGTTCCTCCAGTCCCATATTAAGTTGGTCAAATTAACTTCATAGTAGCCGTCCACGTCCAACACCGAATGCAACAATTGGACGACTGTACCGGAATCCGATCCTTTCATCTCTGTGGATGAACCCAAATTAGCCAATGCATCTGCCTTCACATTTTCCTCCCTCGAAATATGGACGACTGGCTACTCTCTGAATCGTGTAAGTAATGCTTGAACCTTGTTCAAGTACTGTTGCATGTGCTCCTCTTTTGTGTCAAAAATTCCATACACTTGGTTTACCACCAGCTAGGAGTCCACTTTATCTTGCTGACCTCGGATCCTAGTCCCCGAGCAAGTTCAAGTCCTGCAACTACAACCTCGTACTTGGCTTCATTGTTAGTTAATGGTACAGTTCTAATGGCCTGTCTTAGGGTTTCCCCCAAGGAGTGATTAGAGCTACTCCAAGACCGAACCCTTTTATGTTGGAGGCTCCATCCGTAAATAAGGTCCAAACTCCCAATACTAGCACTGCTTCTTTAGCAGCCAAAGGCATTAATCCCTGACTGAAATCGGCCACGAAGTCGGCCAAAACTTTTGACTTAATTGTTGTCTTGGGCTTGTTTTCAATGTCGAATTCACAACTTCGACTGCTCACTTAGCCAAACGACCTGACAACTCAGGCTTATGAAGGACATTCCTTAAGGGAAAGGTTGTCATAACGGCTATTGGATAACATTAACAATAAGGCCTACGATTTCGAGAGGAAACTACGAGATCTAAGGCTAGCTTTTCAAGGTGAGGATAGCGTGTCGCTTCTCCTGATAATATTTTACTTAAGTAATAAACGGGAAACTATGTACCTTCTTCTTCACGGACCAAGATGACACTTACCACTACTTTCAAGACCGCCAGATAAATTAGTAGTTGCTCACTTTCTCCCGGTTTTGACAACAACGGAGGACTGGATAGATAACTTCTTAAGTCCTTCAATTCCTGTTGGCATTCTGGAGTTCACACGAAGTCATTCTTCTTTTTCAAAAGTGAAAAGAAGTGGTGGCACTTCTCCGAGGACCTTGAGATGAGCCTGCTTAGAGCTGCCAACCTATCAGTCAAACTCTGTACTTCTTTCACACTTGTTAGCTGGTCCGGTATATCCTTGATGGCTTTAATTTTGTCGAGGTTTACTTCGATCCCTCTTTGTGAGAACAAAAACCCCAAGAATTTACCGGAGCCAACCCCAAGGCACACTTCTCTAGATTGAGCTTCATGTTGTACTTTATCAGAATGTCAAACATCTCTTGGAGATGTTCCAGATGATCTCCTGCATTAAGATACTTAACTAACATGTCGTCAATATAGACTTCCATCGTCTTACCTATCTGTTTTTCAAACATCTTATTTGTTGACGATCAATTTTGACCCTCCCTTTTAAAATTAAATTATTTATACTTAATGATTTTCAATAAATGTGTTGAAAATATTTTCTAATCAATCATACTCTTATTTTTATACAAATATATCAAAAATAGGAATTAATAGTGTTAAATAAATAATTCGGTATTAATTGTTTATATAATATATCACACTTATTATTTTGAAATAATTCAAAAAATACCTCTATATTTTGTTACACAAGTTTTACAATTAATTTAACAAATTAACCTTTAATTTTTAATTAACTCGTTTATTATTTAAATTAATCCGAAATTTGTTCCATATTTTAAAAAATAAAGTATTTTAATAAATAATTAGTTAATTACAGTAATTTTCGGTGTATTTGATGATCATATTTTCTATCACATTTAATTATAATTAGTTAGGTTAATTAAGTTAATTTTAAAGGAGTTAAAAGATCAAAAGGCTGCAATTGCAAATGATCAATTAAATATAATGTGATTATTTATCAAATTAATTTCAGCCCAAACATTGGCCCAATCTCTCATCTGACCCAATCTAAACAACCTCACCTATCTATGTTGGCGATCGACCCCCACCTCCGCGAACCAACCAAATCGTGCCATGTCACCTTCTAATCTCACTCACAAAACAAATACAAACAATATGGGTCGTCGATCCAAACCATTGACAGTCCACATTTATTCCCACTTTCTCCTTTTATTTATATCCTCCCACCAGATATTACCATAGCCGTTGAATCACATAGATCCAACAGTTCCCGTATTTTCTCATAAAACTATTTGCAAAATATTTAATTCCCGATTTGTCAGGGCTGTTGATCTATGATCCAACAGCACAGATCTATTCCCCTATTCTTAACCCCAGAGACCAACACCAGTTACCCTGAATCCTAAATCATTTCCCTCTTTGACCTCCGCCCCCATTTCCCAAACCTCTCTCTTTTCTCTCAAATCTTCAACCTCCATCAGTCTCAAATCCTTGCACAAATATGTGCAAGGTCACATAATTAAACCTCATAACACTCAACATGTCAGTTACACCCATGAATCTCGCCGGATTATATCCATTTTCACCACTAGATTTGAAATTTCCAATTTTGGAACCCTAAGCTCAAAAACACTAATAGTCTGATTTCTTCTTAGTTCTTTCAAATCAAGAATTCATGGCCATCCATCTTGTCCCTGTACAGAGAATCATGCTATTTTCTTTTCATTTCCACCGATGAATTCAAAATCCCTAATTCTGAAACCATAGATCAAAAGGTGAAACCTAAAATCGTTTGGTTTCTCTTTTGTTCTTTCAAATCGGAGCATGCATGGAGCTCTTATAGAGTTTCATCATGAGGATTCGTTACCCAGAGGTCAAACACAGTGACCTATGGGTTTTAGAGTTTACCCGATAGGTCTTCGCCTTCAACGGTCGACCTCTCCTCTCATGTAAAATTTATCACTACGAATGTTACTTTAAGTTGAATGATCTACGTGTGGTTAATAAAGAACGTTTAATGATTCTACACACCTATTTTGACCTTATACTTCTATAATGATTTTGCTATGACTCTTGTGTTTGTTCTATTGATCTTTATCTTCGTGATTATTTGTTGATATGTATTATACACCTATAGTTGCTTGCCTAACAGGATTAGCTATAGCAATTATGAACACTTAAGGGAAAATATAAGGCTGTCATCACAGATTTAAGTATATTAGCTTATGTTATTTTGATTTGACCTCTTCCCTCTAATGTGACTCTGTGATTCTGTAACTCTTGAAAGGTCATTGTAATGATTTTCTGTCAATCTTCATGAATGTGTGATCACATCTAGAATTTCATTGTATGAATATGTTCTGAATCAACTGGATTAAATCCTACTAAGTTTCTGCACTTGTTCTTGTGTGTATTCTGACAGTTGTTATTCACTTAGTTTAAGCTATCCCCTACGAATTTGATTAAGTTGTATTTGGGGTATTTATGTTTCATCTGTTATATTAGGATGCTAGGCTGACCCTCATCATGACTAATGTTTACACCTAACTTGTATAATTGAAACATGCTTACTCAATGTGAAACAGTATATTATTCTGACTTCCTGAAATTAGTCTGTTGGTCTGAACCCCATGGTATTTGATACTCTACCCCATTGTAGTCTTGTATATTCTAAAGAATGTCTTATGTGTGTGTCTGTACATCTTCTCTTTGGCTTTCTATACTCTATCATGTCCTTACACAAAACAACATGCTTATCTCTCACACTCATGCATATGTTCTCATGCTGCACTGTCACATAAGGGAAACTGAACCTTGCTAAGCCTCTATAAGTTGGTTGTGACTGACTAATAGACTTAAGATGAACCTTCTGATGTTATCTGTCTTGCTTGAGTATAATACTATGTCTTAACTCTTAATGAACCTAATGTGAATATAAGGTTAGGAACCTTTTAAGTAGAGAGTGATCATCTGTTAGGTTGAGACCAACTTGCTTGCTTAAGTACCCCTACTGGTGCTCTTTAGAGATTTCATATGAAGTTGTTAACTCATACATCTATTAGAAATTGAGACTTAGTCTATGTATGAAGCCCTGATTAACTTAAACATAGGCTGTTAAGGTTGCGGATCTCTATAAACTTGAACTATGTATCTCCTCTACCTCTTAAGCTATATGACTTAATTATTTGAACTTTTGAAATAACCTGCTGGTGTTCTCTTCGCTTAGTCGCACCTGTAATTGGTTTCTCTGAGTATTCTTCTGCATATTGGTAGTTCTTAACAGTGAACTACACACTGATGTTCGGATTGTGATCTCCCTGGTGTTATCTGTTATCGCATGTTCATAGTAACATTTTGAACAATTCTTGTAAGAAGAGTACATGTCTAAATCTATGTATTGTTGTTACAGTTGTATTGAAACTTACAATGAATGACTCATTGGTATTTAAATCTATAGGGAGTAGTAAGTGTGAATGTTTAGGGGTATTTAGGAGTGAGATTTAGTTTGTGATTGAGATACTCTCCCACTGCTAGGAGTCCTTGAGACCCTTGTGAACTTTGAAGTGCTAGGGATTCAAAGATTGTCTTGGCTATGAATGGAATTTCACCTTAAGCCCTTAATCATTGACATTTGTTAATCTCTTTAGGGTTAGTGTCAGATGAAAGAAAAGGATTCATTATAATTTTTTTTACTCTATTTGACCTTACACAATTTTATTTGCATTCCTACTTACTAATGTTTGTTACAGTTTTGTTGGGCCTTACATTGATATCATTTGTGTATAAGTATCATGTTGGGACATATGTCTAATGTAGTTCTTTCCTTTTTTTTTAACATGTGACCAAACTAGGAATGCTGAGTTCTCAAAGAACTCAGGCCCAAGTTCTAGCTCGAGTTCGAGTCGCTGAAGCTTCTATCGCTTGTTTGATGTTCGCTGGGCTTATCCTTCTTTAGGCCCAAACCTATAAGTCCATTCCCTCCATTTATCACTTTATATGATCTGTTATTATTTTTATGTATGTGACACTCATAATATTTGAGTGAATATTTTCTCTTATCACTTTGAATTACCTTAGGAAATCTAGGCAAGCCCATAAATCATAGGTAAATTAAAAGAAGTATTATCTCTTACATTAGCTAAATAACCTCACATGCTTAGTTATTTTACTATACAATTTTTCTCGACTTTTTTACTTACACTAACTGTTTCTCATGAAGCTCATAAAGGTTAAAACATATTTGGAAAGGCAAGCAACTCTCTTTCTTTTAAAAGGCCAAAATCGGAAAGTGATTTCAAGGGCAGTTTTCTACTAACCAAAGTCGCGGTCAGAGGACACCTCAAACGATCTTTCTAAACTTGGGTATAATATTTAAATCAATCTTAAGGTATATCTAAATCCTTTTTTTTAAATAACTCATGCTTTGCTAAGGCCCTACAAATAACCGTTCTTATTTCAAAGGAGAAGCCTTTCAAACTTAGCCACTATTTAGCAAAATTTGCAAACATAAACATCTTGGAAATACCTTTTAAAGTGCTTTCACTCATATAGCTATATACATTTTAGATTTTATAAAAATCTATACTCCTTTCAAATGCATATACTATCTTTCAAAAGTGATAATTTCAAGCATAAACATAAGGTAAGTCACACACTTTTAAGTACTAAGTAAGATATACATATTTAATTCCCCGAACCTAGTCTAAGTCCTATGGAGCTACCTTAGGTAGATTCTAGGGGGCGCCTAACACCTTTTCCTTAGAAGAACAAAAACTCTTACCCAAAATCTCACTGGTTAGTAGACTAATAGGATAATAATTTAATAGCTAAAACAGGTACCCTAGTATACCTTTAAATATCAGGTGGCGACTCTCTTTTATCATCAACAGGGAAACCACTAGTTGAATCTTATTTTGACTCATGCAAAATAGGGTGCAACATTATTAACGAGCCTCTGATAAGTGGCTCCGGTGTTTTTAAGCCCAAAAGACATCACATTATAGCAATATGTGCCAATATTTGTGATGAAAGACGTCTTCTCTTGATCTTCCGAGTTCATCCTAATTTGATTATACCCGAAATAAGCATCAAGAAAACTCATTAACTCGTGTCTGACCGTAGCATCGATCATTTGATCAATGTTTGGCAATGGAAAGAGTCTTTGGGGCATGTATTATTTAAATCCTTATACTCTACACACATCCTAAATTTATTACTCCTTTTAGGCACTACTACTATGTTAGCTAGCCACTCCGGGTACTTTACTTCTCGAATTGAATCGATATTGAGCAATCGGGTTACCTCTTCCTTAATAAACCTATTTCTGACCTCTGCTATCGGTCGTTTCTTCTGCCTTACCGGAGGAAATTTTGGATCCAGACTCAGTTTGTTGACTGCCACATCCAACGGAATACCTGTCATATCTGAATATGATCAAGAAAAGTAACCAACATTAGATTTAAGAAAATCTATGAGTTTTAACCTGAGTTCGGGACTCAAATCCATTCCTAAATGGAACTCCCTTTCCAAATATTCTTTGAACAAAGCCACTTATTCGAGTTCTTCTGCGGTGGATTTTTTCGCATTTGTCTCCTCCGGTACCTGGAAAGTTCTCGGTACCTGATATAATTCTGATGACTCCTCATATTTATCATCTTCGATCTGGATGTGTGGAGGCACCGATTCCTGTAAATGTTATTTGCTGGTTTCCTTACCTTTGCTGCTGGAAATGATTACTGCATTAATCTCCCTTGCAGCCGATTGATCTCCTCTGATCTGCTTGACCCCTTTCGATGTTGGAAACTTTAACAGTTGATGGTAGGTCGATGGTACGACCTTCATTTCATGTATCCAAGGCTTTCCGAGGATCACGTTATAGCCCATGTCGCCATCTACCACTTCGAATAGGGTGGTCTTTGTTACTTTTTACGACCCAAAATCCAACTAGTCATGATGGAACCTAACCCAACCCGCTAGGTAGGCCAATTAGCAACAATCCAATTCAAATGAGAATAACTGAGAAAAACAAATGGTGAAATAACTGAGCTTTTATACGAAATCCCAAGGATTAGTAGTACATCTCATGAGCTTCTAAGACGTAGAGTTTACAAAGCTGGTATGAAATAAATACATCATCTATTCGAAATATACATAAACAAATTTATACATCTAAAGCTACCAAGAACAAGAGGAAGATATAATCGGAATGCAAGTACATCTCCAATGCCAACTCCCACCATACGCAGCAACATTAGCTCCAAAATCTGCACGCAAGGTGAAGAAGTATAGTATGAGTACAACCGGCCCCATGTACTCAATAAGTAACAAACCTAACCTTAGGTTGAAAGTAGTGACGAGATTGGACAAACGGTCAGAGTCCAACACCAATAGCCAAGAACAACTCGTAACAATATAATGAAAACAGTACAAGTAATAACTCAAGATATGATGCTTAGATCGCTCACAGTTACGGAAAAATAGGAATGCTTTTCAGGTATAACAGTAAAACTCCAAATCTTTCATCAAGATCACCAAAATAGGAGTATATCAGAAAACTGTTATTTTTCACACAAATAAAAAACATTCAACAACAAATAGGATATTTCATTATCAGATAGCATGAGGAAAGTACATCTTTATGCCTACATATCGTTGTGCATGAGAAGTCATGAATGTCACAATGCCGTATAGTATGAGGAAATGCATCTCTATGCCTACATGCCAAGATGCATGTCAAATGTAATGCATCACAGTGATAAACTCATGTACTCACACTCTCAAAGTACTCAATCTCACTGTCTCACGCTCAATCACTCGGCACACTCAATCACTCGGTATACTCAATCACTCGGCACACTCAATCACTCGGCAATCGGTCACTCGGCACTCTGTACCAGCACTCACTGATGGTATATCAGACTCCGGAGAGGTGGATCCTACCCAAGTGCTAATATAAAGCCAATCTGGCTGTTACACCCCATGTTTTTCGTACGTGGAAGTATGCCATAAGTAAGTTGATATAAGCTCGGAAATGAGATATTACGTTCTGCATTTTCGTATATAAAAGTTCGTCATAAGCTAATCGACGTAAATTTGGGAATGAGATTATTTTGGGATTATAAGTATTACGCTATTTCAAAGAAGTGATAAGTAAATTCGTGAAGGTGAGGGGGTAAGCAAATCGAAGAAGATGAGTTTCGTCGAAGTTTGACATTTTGGGATAAAATACGGTCCAAGCTATAATGCCCGATATTTATGGATTAGTACCATACAAGGTACCACATAACCATAGGTGTACAAAGTGTGTTAAAAGTAAGTAGTAATCTAAGTAATTTGAGATTATTCCTAATTATATGGATAATTAGATAATTATGTATTAATGGAGAATTAACCAATTAATTAAGGAAATAAGTGGGCAATTATTGGATAAGGTTTTAGTCTTTAATGTGGCAGCCCACAAAGTCACAAAAATGTGACTCTTAAAGCTCACCTTTATGTGAAATATTAAGAATAATAGTGGCTTAGTCATACAAAGTGTGGGGCCACTCTCTTTAGTAAAGACTTCTAACATAAACCATTAAAATACATGTTATATTTGCAATTTGAGGAGATTGGCAATTCAAGCCACTAGTATGATAAAGTTAGTCCTCCTAGGGGCAGCAATATAGATTATTTACATCCTAAAGGTGGTCCAAGAGATACTAATGATTATGATCATTCATATGAAAGGACTAGTTTGCTTGAACATGCAGTACTTGACAAAAGGCATGCTCGGGCACCTATTCTTTTGGAACCCCTTAGAGAGAATATTGTTGATGCCGAGTTTCCTCGAAGAGATGTCATTAACAGCAGTTCATGGGATCACCATTCATTCAATAAACAGTCAGTTTGAAAGAACTTTCTTGGTTGAAAGCAAACGGATGAAGCTTCAAATATGTATTTGCAATTCTAAGAGATTTGCAACGAAGATATACTGTGTAATCGTAACGGGATTTTGCAATTCTAAGAGAGCACGGTACAACCTTTCCCAAGAATATCGTACAGATTTATTTCTACTCCAGGTATGTTAAGGCTATTCCTTCTTTCTTTTGGCATGATCTATACAACACAAACGAAACCAGCAAATACACAACTTTCATAAATGACTCTATTTATAGAAATACTAGGGGTGTCTATATTCTCAATTTTCCTTGTGAATTATTATTATATCTTCTGTTCATGGGTCTCAGAAAAATATGTATTTGATAAAGTCTATCCGACAGGCATATTAACTTTATGACATTCCGAGAAATCTTATTAATGTATTTCATATGCATTTCATTCATTTATACATGTATATTGACTCATGACCAGATGGCGTTATATACGCGTATATTATATGTATATGGGATATGGGAAAAGGTTACGGCGTTATATACGCACCATCACCTGATCAGCTGGTATACGTTGATGATTTTGCCCACAGTGGCCGAGCTGATATGATGGGATGCCCTCATATCATGTACATGTACCTATGCACGATATGAAATTCATACGCATACGCATAAAACTATGAGTATTTCATGATTTATAGAATTATTCAGACTTACATGTCGAGTCTTTTACTTCATGTTTCTCTCATGTCTATTATTTACTGATTTTTATTCCTTACATACTCGGTACATTATTTGTACTGACGTCCCTTTTTCCTGAGGATGCTGCGTTTCATGCTCGCAGGTCCCGATAGACAGGTCGAGAGTCCTCCAAATAGGCTATCAGCTCAGCGGAAGATGTTGGTGCGCTCCATTTGCTCTGGAGTTTCTTATTTGGTTAGTACGATTTAGACATGTATTGATTGGTATGTCGGGGCCCTATCCCGGCCTTATAACGTTTATGTACTCTTAGAGGCTTGTAGACATATGTCATGTATATGAAATATTGTATGGCCTTGTCAGCCTATGTTCAGTATACGAGTGATTATTTTGGCCTTATAGGCTCGTACGTCATATGTATAAGTCAGTATATCAGGTTGGGTCATGTTATATCGAGTGTTCCCTCATGGTTTATTCTTGTTACCTCATATGACCCTTCTGGCCCATTTACCCATGTTGATATGATGATAAAGATACGTTACGTTGGTACTCGGTTGAGTAAGGCACCGGGTGCCCGTCGCGTCTCATCGGTTTGGGTCGTGACACTGTCCTACTGTGGTGTGCAGCCCAATCTCATAATAATAAAGCCTATAAGGCCTGCTACGGCATACAACCCGATTAATATAATAATAATATATATAAGGCCAATATGGCCAGCTGCGGTGTGCAGACCGATTCACAATATCACTCAGAACATGGCTCTCAGACCCCAACTCAGTCATCAATCTCTCCAGTCTCTCGGGCTCACAAATCTCATACCAATCAGCCCAAACAATGATAACATGATGTAACAACAGATGATAACAGAGACTGAGATATAGTATGCAAATGAATGAATATAACTGGGTATATAATTGTAATTTAAGCAAATAACCCAACAGTAGAGATGACCTCCGTATGTCCCAACAGAAGAAGCATATTGCCTAAACATGATTTCTAACATGATTCATAGCTCATATAATCTAACAAATAGGGAGAACATGGAGGTAACAAGATATAACAGCAAAACAAGTCCAGTTATAATCTAATAGTCAACTAGAATCATGATTTTCTCGGTGCACGCCCACAAGTTCGTCACCTAGCATGTGTGCCACCTCAATACATCCTTTTTAACACAGCTCCCAGGGTTAAATACCCTCAAATCCAAGTTTATATATGTTACTTACCTCGAACAAGCCAAATCCAATATCGAACAAGCCAACCCATACTCTATGAATGCCATCCCATGCGTACCGACCTCCGAACGACTTGAAACTAGCCAAAAGCAACTGAAGAACATCAAATAATGACAAAGGAAACAAACCCAATCGATAAAGGTGGAATTTTTAATCAAAAGCCCAAAGTCAACTAAAACGTCAAACCCACGCTCGCATCTCGGAACCCGACAAAACTCACAAAATCCGACAACTCATTTAATTATGAGTCCAACCATACTAGTTTTACTCAAATCTTACTCTGAATCGATGTTTAAAACTCAAAAATTTTCTTTATGAAAGTTTAGACAAAAACCCCAGTTTCTCTTTCAAAATCATAAATCAAATACCAAAATTAAAGATGGATTCATGAAATATAATCAAAACTGAGTAAAAACACTTACCCTGATTCTTGTGGTGAAAATAGCCTAAAACATCGCCTCAATCCGAGTCCACAGCTCAAAATTTGCTAAGATGTCTGAAACCTTCGAAATAGAGTACTTTATACACTGTTCCAGAGGTACCCTTCACGATCGCGGTCACAAACCTCGCGATCCCGACTATAAAATTTTCCAGGACAATTTTTACCCTATGCGATCGTGGCCATTACCCCGCGATCGTGATGAACAAACTTCCATTAACCCTTCCCAAACTCTTCTCAGATAGCTTGTAGTTTATTAGCTATAACTTTTTGTATATAACTCCAAATGACAAATAGTTTACTTTTCTGCCAACTAGACACAAAGAGCTACAACTTTTATTTTTGGATCATCTCCAAATTTCTTATAGATTGCATGATATAAGCTTCTAAATTCGAGTTAGCGACAACAGGATTTTCCTCCACGCGATCGCAAAAAGGCTTCCGTGATCGCGATTCACAGTGCCCCAACAACAAATTTGCTCTTCGCGAAAGCGACCCAAAGTCCGCGATCGTGCTGCACAACTGTGTGGCCAAAAACCAGCAACTGCAAATGGCCTAGAAATGATCCAAAACCACCTCGAAACTCACCCGAGCCCCTCGGGACCCCGTTCGAACATACCAACAAGTCCCAAAACATAACACGGACCTATTCGAGGCCTCAAATCATACATAACAACATCAAAATCACGAATCGTCGATCAAGATCAATCTCTTAAGTTCATAAACTTCGAACTTCTAATCAAGCGACCGATTCAAGCCTAACCAATCCGGAATGAACCCAAATTTTGCATACAAGTTCCAAATGATATAACGAACCTATTCTAACTTTCATAACAATAACTCGAACCCGATATCATGAAAGTCAACTCTCAATCAAACTTATGAACATTCCAAACCTTCAAATTTCTAACTTTTGCCAATTATTACCAAAAACTTCTAGAAATATCCAAATGCAAATACGAGCATAAGTCCAAGTCCAAAATCACCATCCTGACCTAACGGAACCATCAAAACTCCGATCCGAGGTCAAATACTAAAAAGTCAAACTATGTCAACTCTTCCAACTTAAAGCTTCCTAGTTGAGAATCATTCTTCCAAATTAATTTCGAATCACCTGAAAACCAAAACCGACAATTCACACAAGTCATAATACATCATACGAAGCTACTCAAGACTTCAAATAGCTGAACTGAATGCAAATACTCCAAACGACCGGTCGGGTCGTTATATTCTCCCCTACTTAAATATACGTTCGTTCTCGAACGTGCCAAGAGTCGTTCCAAGGCCATCAATTCACTGTGTAATCTTACCATGAACATACCTGGGGGTGGTCACACCAATACATATAAGTCCGCCAACTCAACATAACTGAAGATTCTTCCTTCAACCTTAGCCCATAAACCTTAGAACCCAATTTCCAACATCCAAAATTCCTTACAAGACCCGAATCTCGCATCTACACACTGTATAAGTCTGATCAAGTTGTATTAATCCATAACCATAACCCAAGATGAAATCACATGGTATACCACATAACTATCATACTCGTAGCAATAATTTCCAATCACAGTAACTGCTCAAAACAAACCGGGTACTGGTTATAAACCTCATATCAAATAAACCATTCGTACACTGCCAATGATGAAAGAAACACACAGAAACTCATAACCACTCATCAGATTAACAAGTCATGGAGCTCTCTCTCGTCCGACAAGAACCAAAGCCAAATCCTAAGCCGACTTTCGATATTATTATTCCAAACATACCGTAGTCAAATCCAATAGTATCTATTCTAGGTCCAATGACCTTATCTCATCAAACACAACTATTATATTGACATGCCACACTAATATAACCTAAAGCCACAAACAGTGCAATCTGTGTACCAATAAGCAACAATTCAAGTATACTCAGATATGGAAAAATGACTCAATGAGAGAACAGTCCCATAAGCTCAACAAGTACCATCACAACGCAATGGTATTAACCCATCACACACAGTAGAACTAAGACACGAATCTATCACAAAGGATCATATCTCAACATAACCCAGCTGCAATGTGTGACCCCATCCAAACACTAGTCCATATGAAATACCTCAAGCCACAGTACTTAAGATCAACAACCACGCGCAATTCGACATCAAGTACACGAAGTGCATGACCATAACCATGGAGAAGAGAATTACAATATATACCACAGCCTGGAAAGACCATAAGCAAGGCGCAATCAGCCATTCTACGCCCCAATAACCATCTCGCTCAAATTCCGCTATAAGGCCCAAACAGAACCGCACCATGTGTGCATATAACCAACGAATCACTACCCCTTGTAGCATATAAGAGTAATACATAGAACATATCAGAACATGAACAATCTCAACTTTAACCGAATGACTCACCCCTCAACACTAATAGTTTTGAGTCAACAAATCTGACCCGGTGTAGAATGCACATCCTCATTGGGCCTACCAATGGGTCCCCAAACCAACTCCGGTCATCCCCAAATGGATAAATGGCCCTCCAAAAGTCCACAATGACCTAACCATAGCACGTATTTCCATCTAGCAAACTTTGGCCACATCTTCACAGTCCGCAACACCAAAATAATCTGCTTCTGAGAACTCCCAATCTCCAAATTCATACAACACATGAATCACCATAGCCAATCCCAACTCCACCACTCGAATGACTAAAACATCTCTCATACATAATTATCCCCACGAAAAATACTTCAATAATTCCTCCATGCCATATAGAAAAATCTGAACATCCGCAGTCGATCAACCAGGCGAGTACGCAATACCAATGAAGTATCTGTAAGTCAAAACAAAGTGTGCCTTCTGAAATGCGTACCCTTCTCAGGCACTACCAAGTAGTAATAGCATTCATCTAGTCCTATGAAACCGCCCATGTTGTCTAAGAATTCATGACCTTCCCTTCAAAACTGAACTGTGACCTTACACATGCAAATCTCAATCCCACACAACACACCGCATCTATTATGCCATCATATGAAAAGCACGAGAATCTCATAATCAACTCTGATTCACCAACAGAATACATACCTGATCAGTCAGAAACCTTCCGTTTTATCTCATCCAGGAGAAAATCACAATAAGCAACATGCTCCTCACGCCGGTAGGAAATATCTATCTCAAACCGTAGTAGAACCATCGAGAACTCTTCGAAACCCATTTGCACATAACCAAGCCATCATAACTGAATCTCTCTAACTCCACCAAGCCATCAGAACTGAATCTCTCTAACTCCACCAAGCCACGCAGGTCGCCAAACCGAAGAGTATTGCCACAAAATACCTGTAGAGACTCACCATATCATAAGTACCTAAAGAACCGATCATATCCATTACCGTGTTGATCCAGCCTACTACCAAACTGTCCTATTCCTTCGAGTTCTTTCTGAATTACCCTCAAGTTGACACTTCTCCTTACCAGAACACCACGATCCTTACCCAAACCTCACCACCAGAGATCTTAGCATAAAACCACACTGCCCTAAGGCCCATAAGCCGATATATTCTCTCTTAAGCACTCCAAAAGTAACACAATCGAGACACCCACTTTGAAGAGTCCTTTTGTGAATCTAAAGTCGTTCCATTCACCTTCCTGATACTAAAATGTAGAATCCATAATGATATAGAAATATCGCAAGTCCCGACACCATCTGATGCAAATATTAGATTCTAGCCATATACAAGTCCGAAAAATTCTCAATTGCCACATATAAATCTTGAATCCATTAGAATCTTCTCGAGAGTCATCCACTTTGCTCAAAACTCAATTGCACCAACCAAACGGGCCGAACGACCTGTGCCCCATTAGCACGACAATACCCCAAGAAGTAATCCACACCTCTAAGCAACTAAGTGAATCCTTTTCTTGGTACATTACATATATCACGAACAACAACACTAGACCATTTACAAGACTCACATATATCCATAAGGTGTAATACATAATGCATCTAAAAATTCCTTACTCAAGTCATCCTCAAAACCAACCTCTACAAGTCATCGATCTACAAGTATGCCTCAGACCGAAACCAATACAACACGTAACCATGCAATCAAATCGTTGATAGCAGACTCCCCCACTTGGATCAAGCCATAGAATAAAACATACGATAACTCACAATGTCCCTACTCTATTACGGCCATAATCCCGCAATGAGATTCAACTAAATCCTTCACAAGCTCCTGCAACACAACCCATAAAAATACTTCAAACCATCCGCTAATCCCGCATGCATCCTCGTGACAGTCATGTCAACTTTCTCAACCAATCCAAACTCAAATCGCAACAAATATAACCCAATGGTAGAAAAGAAACCCTCCACACAACATCATAAGGATCACACATCCGTAGATTACCCCACAGGAGATAACCCATCTGCTTAGCCTCAAATTGGCATCTCTCTATACCCTTTCACAGCCACAACTATTACGCAATCACTTAATCTTCCTGAGTCTGAAGTCATCAACAAGACATGAAAATCTACTTCATTCCACAAATGAAAAAACATGAATTAATCTCTCAAAAACCTTCATAACTCAAGACTGTATGACACATCTACATAAATCGAGCATCCAATAGTCCTTTTCACACCTCGAACAAGCCAACCCATACTCTAGGAATAACATCTCGCGCGTACCGACCTCTGAACGACTCAAAACTAGCAAAAAGCAACTCAAGAACATCAAATAATGCCAAAGAAAACAAACCAAATCGATAAAGGTGGAATCTTTAATCAAAGGTCCAAAGTCAACCAAAAAGTCAAACCCGGGCTCGCATCTCGAAACCAGACAAAACTTATAACATCCGACAACCTATTTAGTTACGAGTCCAACCATAATAAGTTTACTCAAATCCGACTCCGAATCGATGTTTAAAACTTAAAAATTCACTTTATGAAAGTTTAGACAAAAGCCCCAATTTCTCTTTCAAAATCATCAATCAAATGCCAAAATCGAAGATGGATTCATGAAATAAAATCAAAACTGAGTAGAAAATACTTATCCCTATCCATGTGGTGAAAATAGCCTCAAAAATCGCCTCAATCTGAGCTCCATAGCTCAAAATATGCTAAAAGTCTGAAATAACACTTCGCGAATGCGACCCAAAGTCCGCGATCGTGCTGCACAACTGTGTGGCCAAAAACCAGCAACTAAAAATGGCCTAGAAATGGTCCAAAACTACCCCAAAACTCACCCGAGCCCCTTGGGACCCCTTCCGAACATACCAACAAGTCCCAAAACATAACACGACCTATTCGAGGCCTCAAATCATACATAACAACATCAAAACCACGAATCGTCGATCAAGATCAATCTCTTAAGTTCATAAACTTCAAACTTCGAATCAAGCGTCCGATTTAAGCCTAACCAATCCGGAATGAACCCAAATTTTGCATACAAGTTTCAAATGACATAACGAACCTATTCCAACTACAGAACAATAATTCGAACCCGATATCATCAAAGTCAACTCTCAATCAAACTTATAAACATTCCAAACCTTCAAATTTCTAACTTTCGCCAATTAGTGCTGAAACCTTCTAGTAATATCCAAATGCAAATCCGGGCATACGCCCAAGTCCAAAATCACCATCCGGCCCTAGCGGAACCATCAAAACTCCGATCCGAGGTCAAACAATAAAAAGTCAAACTATGCCAACTCTTCCAACTTAAAGCTTCCTAGTTGAGAATCATTCTTCTAAATCAATTCTGAATCACCTGAAAACCAAAACTGACGATTCACATAAGTCATAATACTTCATAAGAAGCTACTCAAGACTTCAAATAGCTGAACAAAATGCAAATACTTAAAACGACTGGTCGGATCATTACATTACTCCTTCGGGATGTGCGGGCAACAAAATTTCTCCTCGGGTGGTCACATTTATTAAGTTGAAGCCAGCCAGAAGATTTGTCGCCGGAATGATGTTCTCGGTTAACTTCTCTTGCTCCAAAACTATCCATTGTATGATGTTGGCTGAACTTCCTAGATCAACCAAAACACGCTTAATCTTAAAATCTAGAACATTAAGCGAAATTACCAGAGCATCATTGTGTGGTAGAAGGAGTCGATCTGCATCTTCCTCCGTGAACATAATGTCATCTTTTGGGACTTCCTGGATCCTCTTGCCGTGAGTCACCGATATCTTCGTCTTCTTTGCTTCCAAAAATATCACTCTGGACCTCATCGCCTTCGAAGATCATATTGATTGTGATCCGAGCCGTCCCTGCCGCCGGCTTCGATGGCTCCGCATTATCCCGATTTCTACCATAGTTGTTCTTGGCAAGGCCACTAAGAAACTCTCTAAGGTGACCATTATTTAACAATGTCGCCACTTCTTCATGAAGATGTTGGCACTCCGTAGTTCTACGGCCGTGAGTCCCATGGAATTCACACCACATATTAGGATCCCTTTGGCTTAGATCAGATCGGATTGGTTTCGGTAACTGAGCTTCTTTAATATTCCTCATTGCCATCTCCAATTCTACCAGGCTGATATTGAAGTTGTAATCGGATAACCTGGGAGACGCTGAATCTTGAAAACCCGACACCTTTTTTTTCTTGCAACGATCTGCTACTTTGACCACGATCCGTCCTTCTATTGGAAGTGAACCTATCTGACGACTGGAATCCTTTATTACCACGCCTATCGGCTCTCTCATAAGGTTGAAAACGAACTCTAGAGGGTCTCCGATCCACATCAAAATCACTTTTGAATTTATCCTGATTCCAATCATGATTTCGTCCTTTGGAGGACGCCGAGGAGCCAAGTTGATCATCTTCTATTCTTATCTTCGACTTGTAGCGATTGTGAACATCTGCCTATATGGTCGCCTAAAACTCGAGCAAGCTCTCCTTTAATTTCTGGGAGGCATCGTAACTCAGTGGATTGAGACCTTTTATAAATGCCTCCACTGCCCACTCATCCGGAATGCTGGTAACAACATCCTTTCTTTCTGGAACCGGATCATGAATTCTCGTAGCAGCTCTAATTCTCCTTGCGAAATTCTAAATATATCCGCCTTTCTAGCATGTACCTTTCTTGCTCCAACATGAGCTTTGATGAACGAATCTGCAAGCATTTCAAAAGAATCGATTGAATGCTCAGGTAAGAGAGAATACCATGTCAGGGCACCCTTCGTGAGGATTTTGCCAAACTTTTTCAACAAAATCGACTCGATCTCATGCTGAGCCAAGTCATTTCCTTTTACTGTCGTAGTATAGGTCGTGTTGTGCTCCTGTGGGTCCGATGTCGCATCATACTTTGGAATATCCGTCATCTTAAACCTCTTTGGGATCAGTTCTGGTGTCGCGCTTGGTTTAAATGACAACTGTGTATACTTCCTCGAATCTGGTCCTTTTAGCATCGACGACGCACCCGGTATCTAATCCATCTAAGCATGAAACTTATTCGCGTTCTGATCCATTTGTTCATTTATTTCTCTCATGAATCTCATGAGCTCGGTTTTGAAAGGATCATTCAAGTTATTGTTCCTAGATCCACTACCGGTCTCTCCGGCTTCGTCAAAATCGACTTCATCCCTTGGAGTGTTGTTATCGGTTCTTTGAGTCGTCTGATTTGCGGGAACACTGGGAGGAACCTGAGTCCTTCCATTAGCGTTATTGGAAGCACCCGATAACTCTTGTTTCAATTCCGTTATCACACGATCTTGCCTCGAGAGGTGATCCATAATCGCCTTTTGTTGTTCTCTAAAGATTTTGACTGTTTCGACAACGTGCTCATCCTCCGCATTATCAGGAGTCGGGCCCGACACATGCCGAGGATATTGCCCTTTGCGAACCGGGGTTGCTTCATCCCCTTCGTTGCGGGTTTCGCTAGTTGAATCATCACGCTGGAACGCATCTTCTCGTTCATCATGTGCTCCAACATTGTAAGTATTGTTGGTATCATTAGTTGTCATATATGATTTTACTAAGGAAAGGGTCAAAACTTGTTAGTAGCAAACGAATGGATCAAAGCAACTACGCAACTGTCTATGCTCTACGGGGGGTGTCAAACTGTTTACCTGTAAAATATTATAGTGAAATCTATAGCGTGATTTATATAAAAACGAATCGATTTGACCCAAAAATAATAAGTCAATGAGAACAAAAGTAAGATTGTCAAATGAAATTAAAGAAGATAACAAGCCTGACTAAGAGCTTAGCCTTTCGATGACAAGAGTGAATGCAATATTCAAGTATCAGAATTGATCGTAATATGACAATAGATTATAGCTTTTGTGTAGAGATTTCTCGTGTCTACAATGGATGTTAATCCTTCTATTTATAGCCTTATTCAGGGAGACAAGATCCTCAAATCAAGTTCCTCTTGAATGAGAACAAAAACGTCATTGATGGGTGCAAACGGTTGCCCGTTGAATGTTACCCGATGACAATGCTTTGAATCTTTGTTACTGTCTGCTTTGTCTTCGGAACTTGTTCAACACTGATTGCACGCTTGCATCCGGTGCCAGTTATTTGCTGACTCACACCCCACATGTCTTTAGTTCCACGTATCACTCTGTCATTCGCCTAGCTGTCATTAACTAATTTTACCCCGTACAGGTATGAGAAGGGGTAGAGGTAGGCCAAAGAAGTTTTGGTAGGAGGTGATTAAGCGGGACATGGCACAACTGGAGCTTATGGAGGACATGACCCTTGATAGGAGGATGTGCCAGTCGAGGATTAGAGTAATAGGTTAGTAGGTAGTCGAGTGTTCTACCTATGTCTTCTCGGTCCGATAGCATTAGTGTTAGTATGATATCTCTTTATTCTTAGATTGTTATTAACACTTGGTGTTTACTTGATTTCTTGGCTTCCATCTTCTTGTTATATCTTGTTGTTGTTACTACTTATTGCCGTTACTTCTTTTCATTCTATCTTTAGCCGACGGTCTACCAACGTCTATGCCCTTCTATTAAATGAGTAACATTGCGTACATCTCGCCTCTCCCGTTGTAATATGTAAAAAGGTAAAGTTTTCATAATAAATGGTGGATTGCTCAGTCAATTTACTCGCTTTCAAAGTGTTTCTCTAAGCAGGGTGCTGGAAAAACCATGTTGGCAGGGAACTGAATTTTGTGATTTCATATTACTTACTGCTTTGTATTAATTGGTTAAAAAGGACTTATTTTTTTAACTTTTTCGTAATTTTACTATCTGTGGCTCTGTTGAAGAGAACAAATGAAAAAGGAAGCCGCAGTGTTTAACTGTAAAAGTTGGGTCTCTACTCGAAGTGCTTTTACTTGTGGACCAGTGCTGTCAAAATTGTTGTTATCAAGAAGGGAGTTTTGGCCGTTGGGTCATCGCAGGGATTAATAAGTGGCAATTGGAATACCGTTGCTATCCAAATTTGGTCTTCTGGGTCTTTCTTGGATTCATCATGGTAGTCACTTTCATGGTAAATTAGTCGTAATTACCATGGAATTGGAATCACCGTCAGTAATTAAAGTTGTCTATTTTTGCTTTTATGACTTTCAGATATTTCTCATGTTCTAACTAAACTAGGGTCCCTCTTTTCTTCATCACTATTGTCAGCAATCTACAAGTGTACAATTCTTGATTTGGCGAAGGAAACCACCATTTGCATCCATCAGCATCTCTCTGCTTTTCAGTTTGTTTGGCTATTTTTGGACTCCCTTTGTTTCTGTTCTCATTGGGCTCATTGGCCTGCTATATCTGGCTTCTGATACCCAAATTGGTGTATTGTATATCTTGCTGAGGCAATAATTCAGATCCCAATTTCCGCAAAGCTCTAATTGTTCAAGCTTTTTTGGGGAACTGTTGAGAACTTGTTCAGATTCAGTTGTATAAGCTCAATATCAAAAACTAACAAGGGTAGATGACAATAGATGAGTCAAGTAGCTCCATATGGAGTAGAGAGCAGGATAAAGCATTTGAGAATGCCTTGGCAACTTATCCTGAGGATTCTCCGGATAGGTGGGAGAAAATTGCGTCTGATGTTCCTGGGAAAACCTTAAAAGAGGTTAAGCATCACTACAACCTCTTACTGGATGATGTTAGCAGGATCGAGTCTGGCTGTGTTCCTTTACCTTGTTATAACTCTTCTTCGGACAGTTCTACAAGCCATGGTGCTGATGAAGGAATAGGAAAGAAGAGTGGGAATTCAAATGGTGAATCAAATCATGGAGGTAAGTCTACGAGGGCGGATCAGGAGCGTCGCAAAGGCATTGCATGGACAGAGGATGAACATAGGTGTGTAGCCATTTCTTTATATGTACAAGTCTTTTCTACTCTCTGCATAAAATATTCAAGCTTACATATCTTCAAAGTTTACATAGCCATTTATGTTATCCACTATTACATATTATCATTGTGTCACCTTATGTTTATTCAAGTATATCCATATAAATGATTACAAGATGCTTCCACTTCTGTGATTAACGCTACAGTGGAACTCTTTCACTTTAATCCTGACCTCAAGGTTGATCAATTTGCACTGGAAATATTCAGTGTATATCTTTCTATGCAAATGCTTCTGACATCTTCTTTGGCAAGCTTGAGCAAAGGTCCTCACTGTTTATGTTTTGGCATCTGAACATGGTTGCTGACCATAAGTAACTGTATTGCACCAAACAGATCTGTTGCTTTTCTCTTAAGCTTACTGTACAAAATATCTCCATGAATTTGTTGCTGAAATTCTAAATGGAGTTAATTCACAACCTCTACAACAGTTGGAAGAATTGATGGTAGTAGTTATATATGAATTTCTTTTTTATTTGAATCAATATAATATCATCTGAATTATCATGGCAATTGAAGCTTATTTTCCTTGGTAAGGCGGAATGTTCTGATTCCTTTTTCACTAAACTTTCTCTAGCTGGGTTGAGTTGCTTCCCCTCATACATAGAATATGAAAAAATGAACACCTTTTGGCTTGAACGTATGCTTTGTTGATTTTTAGGAGTAATTTACTGCCAGACAATTGTAGATGACAGAATGTTTATCAGATACGGTGTAAAATATCAAATAATGCGTCGGTCTTAAGGGTTAGCCCCAGATGGATTTCTAAGTCATCAAATATAAAATATCAAATATTGGAAGAGTATATTAATGATAACAGAAAAAAAGCCTATTCTAAGTAGGTCTCTGGTTCTTGTGTCAGGTAAGATCAAAGCACAAAGAGTATATTGACTTTCATTTCTCACTTGCTTTGGTAATATTTTCTAATTTTTTTTGTTTGTGAAGCTACGTTGTCCATAAGAAGCATGAAATAATGTTGAATGCAGGTGTCCCATTTAGCATGTTTATTTATGCTAAAGAGAAATGTGGATGCCACTTGGTTGACTTTAAATAAGAGAGTAGGGTAGCACTGACAAATTTTGTGAGATAAGTTCATGTGGAGTGTACAGTTAGTGGCCTACAGCAAAGTTTATCTGAAGCCAGTGTAATCATATAAAATATTTACCGGTTAAATGAGTGAATTAAGATATGAATAGTTGGGTATCTATGAGTAAAACTATATTCAAGGTGAAATTGTCTTAAAAGGGCCTATTTATTGTGACTCTCATCGTTTAGCCAGGAAGACAGATGTGCTTGAGTGCTTCCTCAGTGATTTTTCTACTTTGTATGCAAAATGATTTTATCAAAATCTGGTCAGCCTAATGATCCTATTATTGACGAACAGTAAGCTGATCATGAGCGGATGAAATACTCCTAATCTTTGCAGAATTCTAGGAAAAACCAGAAAAATAGCCCCTTTATTTCTTCGTCAATTCATACTAATGGAGGATTCATAGCTCAAACTAGTTCTATTAGGATATGTAGTCTCAAGATATTAATAGTAACCTTCCACACTCCCACAACTTTGAGTTCAAAGGGTTCGAGTAACCAATAAAGCAAAGCGGTAGAGGGCCTATTGACTCCTCGGAAGGGGTGTTTGCCATATCAAAAAGAAAAGGATACAACCTTGTGATCCGTCCTTCTATCTGTGCCTTTGCTTCTAAACCTCCCAAATGAGTGACACTAATGTAATTGCATTGGCTAACATGTGCCATTGAAGTGAGCTTGTACGGGAATTACTTATCCTCTTAAGAGCATGTAGGAAAGAGATTGGTGGCGTTTGCTTCAGATATTTAAAAAAGAATTTCAACAAAAATCATTCAATGTTTGCAATAACTGTTGTTCAACCAAAACATCAAGAAAGAAAAGTTCTTCAGCTTTTCCAGAAACAGGAAAGTTTTTATTTCTTGGCATTTGGTTGAAAAGAAGCTTTTGCAAAAGTTGATATTTTTTTCGCAAACCAAGTGTTTTAAATTTTTGACGCAAACACCACCTTACTCTTTTCTTGCTCTTCAGTTCTAATTGGTTTAAGTTATTCCTAATTTAATTAATCTGTGTGTCTCACTTGAGTGTTCTCAGTTGCTGCTTTTTGTCATAAATAGTACTATTTCAAAAATATGATGCTGAAGTCATGGATGTATCTCCTGGGTCTTATTTCCTTATCTATGTCCAATCACTACCCTATAAGCATCCTTGCTTTTATTAATTGTCTCTAACTTACAGGTCAATTAATTCTATATCTGGAATTGGCATTTAACCATCTTTAAAGCATTTATTGTACTTGTCCATGTTTTATAGCGTATCCCATGTATCAGAAGTACTGCTCTATCTCTTGCCTAAGTCCTGGAGAACTCCGCATTTTGTGTCTACTCCCCCCCCACCCACC
>AWOL01S0016326.1:0-13398 GCA_000715115.1 Nicotiana otophora | reverse complement strand
CCCAACCCCCAACCCCAACCTCTGCATTTCAGTCCTGCATTATAATGCTTTTTCCTCGTGCACTGCTTGTGCGATAATAGCTAAATACTTTTTATTGCCAGTTAGTGTGCGTCTTACCTTACCCTTATTTCTGAAGTCAACAATTCGCGTTAGTGTCATTCTGCATCACTGTGGTTGCAGTTTAACCATTGTGATACTGAGCCACTTTTCCTAGCAGCGAATAATCTCATCATAGTACCTTCTAATTTCTTTCTTGATGAATACAAATAAAAATTTGAACCTTTTAAAAATTCTCATCCTTTATCAAGAGAGATGAAATATAAACTCTGACTTCTCTTTAAACCCCTGTTTAGACAGAACTTCGGCCAATTTCTGGTGACAAGTACAGTGAGTTTCAAATTAATTGTTCAATGACTTAAGCCTAGTATATGGCGACATGAAACGTGATTGAATAGAACCAGTACACTTTGAAGATGAAGGAAAAGAGAACATCTTTTGTTGCTGGAAACTCATACAAACTGATTGAGATATTTAGGCAAGAGGTATTTCAACAAGGCTCGCTGATACAAATGTATGAGAGAAACAAGAACTCCATTGGGAAGTTATGACTTTGTCCACACATGCTATAGCAGGTATGTCAGAACTTTCACCTGGCTTAAAGAGGGCTGTGGAGAGATATGTTGGAGATGGAAAAAGTCATACTAGATGGATTAATATTTTGTGCTCCAGACTTTAGCAATTGGGAAAATAAATCTAACAATGGGAGTTTCATCACTTACTTTCCTTTATTTAGTAGGCGCTATTTCTCTTATTTGACAGCATCGCATCAAGATGGATCCAGTAATCCAATTGTTGTACATTCGAAGATGGATAAAAATGCTTTTTACCTTTATTTGATGTGAAGGAAGAGGAAAAATGGGATCATCATCCATGAGGTGGTTTACAATATGGGATGAGTGGATTTGGTGTAGAAAATTAAAAATTTACATAAAAGGCACCTCCTGGTAACGTCCTCTGAATAATCCATCTTTCAATAATTGTGTTGATGCTACAACATTACAAGGATGGGCAAACTCGAAGGTGAAGGTGAAAGAGGAATTGCTGCAAAATAGAGATGTTTACTGATAGAACTTTATGGGGTAAAAAAAGATGTTTATTGATAGAGGAGGAGTCCTTGAATAGAAGAAAGAATTTTCTTAGTAATTCCTTGGGTGGCTTCTTTTGAGCCGATTCAACAAAATTCCAGCATGCCCGAAAATCAAGAAGTGGGCCAGACAACCCTTTTTCTTTGATGCTTATGGAATGTAAGAAATATAAGATTGTCTCAAAATAGTGAGAATGATGTAGAAAGTACTGTAGATCTTTTTCGTGTATTTATATTTTTGGTATAAAGATAGAATACCGTGGTGTATTGTAGTTACATACACAACTTGTACATACCTTTGACACTTGACTTGTGTTCAGTAATGCAAATTTTGACTTAAAAAAAGAAGGGCAGAAGCATGAAAAAATTTGACACATCCAAATTTCTAACACGAATGACACATGTCTGGATTTGGAAACTGAGGATTGGTAGGAAAGTGATATTTTAGACGGGGAATACTCTTTCTACATTGGTGGTTATCGGTCATTGGATGCCCCAGAGAAGATGTGAAACCTGAGTACACTTGGATTAGGCTTCTAGGGCTACCATTACATCTTTGGTCGAAAAAGGTTTATCGAGCAATTGATGATTTTTGCAGTGATTTTATTGAATTACGCAATGCACCAAATACTGGCATTTCAAGTAGGATTGAATTTGAGGTAGGATTGAATTTGTGTGAAATATCTCAGGTTGGATCAAATTTGTGTGAAATGGAGGGACAACCACATTTATGCTTGTCCGAGATTGGAAATCGGGATGGTATATAGGTAGAATCTACTCCCTATGTGAGCTTGGGTTGCAGAAGATGTCAAGGTGATTGGAAAATTAGAGAGGTTGGGTCTGCCGGGGCAGATACCTACGCAAGAATAACCATGAGGAATTTGATAGTATGAAATGAGAGCTCTTTTGTTATGTGGGTTAGGAGACACATGTTCGATCTTTACATGGTTCAAAATTTAAATTGCTCGACAAGTTTTCAAAAGATGACGTGGAGGATTCAACGGGTGCAATGTATCCGGTAAAAGAGGACGGGACCCAAATCCAATTGCGCACCGCCTGACCGTCTTTGTCTAGTCCAGTTCAGAACTCGTTGAATGGAAAAAACATTTGGTGAGCAAAGTGCATATAGTGGGGGTAACTCGATATGCTTTCTAATGAAACTACAGCCCACTTTGGCTATTCTTTTGTTCCTGAATCTAGTAGGTGTAGACATTGAGGCCTTTGAAAAAATGGTTAAGAAGGTCGATTTCTCGAAGTTGCAAGTAGTTTATAACGTAGTCCTTTTTAAAGAGGTTCGCCCAAAGGATTTGACGAAGGAGAAAGAACTGGAGTTGGTTCCGACCAAAACATTTTAGAGATTGCGGCAATACAAGAGGTGACTGTTTTGGAATGAGGTGATGGTTCCTTAGAATACATTCCCGAAGCATACCCCTTGCCTTCGATGGAGGAAGAATGGTATAATGCAAACAACAACAACAAACCCAGTGTAATCCCACATGTGGGGTCTGGGGAGGGTAGTGTGTCCGCAGACCTTACCCCTATCTTTAAGAAGCCAGAGAGGCCGTTTTCCGGTAGACCCTCGGCTCAGAAAAGATACAAAGAAGCAGCAACACAAGCAAACCAATTAGAAAACCGAAGCTAAAATATAAGACTAACACCAAGTAGTGCAATCAGAAAACCGAAGCGAAAGAAACAAGTGATAACAGAAATCTAAGAATAGGAAAATGCAAAGGAATAGTGTAATGCATCTTCACCAAATGTAAAGCAAAGGTATCATATTATTAAATGAAGAAAACGTAATGATGCTAAGCAAACGTCTAGGGGCTCAATTCCCATGTTTCGAGGTGAAGCTCTGCTACTATTCCAATAAATTGAAAGAACAAAAGGGAGAAAGCTAGTAATAATATCATTGAAAGCTCATGTAATAACAAGAAGCGGATGAGAGAATTAGAAACATTTGAATTTCATATTAACCACAGAGATGGGAAAAGATGGAAGGGTAAAACCAATCACCAAGGATAACAATCACCAAAGATAAATGGAAGTTAAAAAGAATTAGTTGCAATATAGGGGGGTCGAATCTAAGTGTTGGTCCATGAAGGGAGAGCAGACTTTTTTTATTTCCGGAGAAACAACATTAGAGTATGGACATATGCTTGGTATGGCTTATATGGGCAAATATGTGAGTTGATTAAGCTGTCATCAACTCAAGGGGAGGTAGTGGTGGCATTGTTATCCTTTGGGTTATTGTAGTCATGTAGAAAAGTAGTTTATAGAGAGAACCTTTGTGAATAAGGGATCTTACATGTTTCTTCAATCACCAACAGAAAAAAGTTCAAACATAATCCTGCAACTAATTATGCAACTAATTATTTCGCCTGTCTGACTGATGATCATTTTAACATAGAAATTGTTCAAAGAACCTTGTAAAATGTATGCCTAGCTTGTAAGAAACATTTGTGGTGTTCCACTATATAAAGTGCTTAATTATCTGTTTATCTCTTTAATGGATATAGATTTTCATCTAAGACAGAAATTGATAACACACTCTTGACTTTGCACTCCATAAATATTTCCAATTCAAGCCATCTGCACTATGCCCGAAGAATGGAGATGGAGTACGATGATCCCATTGTATAAGAACAAGGGTGATATCCCAAGTTGCAACAACTACCTGGGAATCAAGTTACTAAGCCATACTATGAAAGTTTAGGAGAGGGTGGTAGAGCTGAGGTTGAGGAGGTTTGTGACTATTTCTGAAAACCAGTTCGGATTATGCCGGGATGTTCGACTACGAAAGTTATTCATCTTGTTAGGAGATTGATGGAGCAGTATAGGAAGAGAAAGAGAGATTTACATATGGTGTTCATCGACTTAGAGAAGGCTTACGATAAAGTGCCAAGAGAGGTTCTGTGGAGATGTTTGGAGGCTAGAGGTATTTGTTGCATACATTAGGGCTATTAAGAACATGTATGATGGAGCTAAGACTCGAGTAAGGACAGTGGGAGGGGACTCGGAACACTTCCCAGTTATGATGGAGTTGCACCAAGGGTCAGCCCTCAGCCCATTTCAATTTACCTTGGCAATCGACGCACTGACGCGCCACATTCAAGGGGAGGTGCCGCGGTGCATATTATTTGCATATGACATTGTACTAATTGACGAGACGCGAGACGGTATTAACGAGAGGTTAGAGGTTTGGCGGCAGACCCCGGAGTCTAAAGGTTTCATGTTGAGCAGGACCAAGACAGAGTACTTGGAGTGCAAGTTTAGTGGTGCGACTCAGGCAGTGGACGAAGACGTGAGACTTGATTCTCAAGTCATCCCTAGGAGAGAAAGTTTTAAATACCTTGGGTCAGTTATACAAGGGGATGGAGAGATCGACGAGGATGCTACACATCGTATTGGGGCGGGGTGGATGAAATAGAGGCTCGCTTTCGGTGTTTTGTGTGATAAGAATGTGTCACCAAAACTTAAAAGTAAGTTCTATAGAGCAGTAGTCAGACCGACTATGTTGTATGAGACTTAGATGTTCGGGCATGTGAAGAGGAGAGGCACAAATGCACCGGTGATGAGGTGTGAGAGGTTGGCCCTAGAGGGCCTAAGGAGAGGTAGAGGCAGGCCGAAAAAGTATTGGGGAGAGGTGATTAGGCAAGATATGAGTTTGCTCCAGCTTACTGAGGACATGACCATGGATAGAAAGGTATGGAGGATGAGAATAAAGGTAAAAGGTTAGGTAGCCGAGCGTGTCCGTGTCAGTAACAATTGCTTTAGTACTTGACTTAGTGTCATTTGTGTATTCTCGTATTCCTTGACTTCTGTTATTATTTGTTGCTTTCGTTTCGGCTTTTTGATTGCAGTACCTAGTGTTTGTTTTGTATCTTTGCTTCGGTTTTCTGATTGGTGTGCTTGTTGTTGCCCTTCCTTTTACCTTTCCTAAGCCGAGGGTTTACCGGAAACAACCTCTCTACCTTCTTGAATGTAGGGGTAAGGTCTGCGTACACACTACCCTCCCCAGACCTCACTTGTGGGATTGCAGTGGGTTTATTGTTGTTGTTCAAGCCATGCAAGAGAGTAAGTATTTTTTATGATCAGATTACCACTAGTTAATTATATAATGTATAGACTTGGTTCTTAAAGACGAGAGATGATTTTGCCTACATAAGTAGATTAACGAGAGATGATTTTGCCTACTTAAGTAGATTATCTGTTATTTTGATGTTCCTGTTGGTAATGTGATACATAAGTGGCGTTTGCTTTCTCAGTGGTCTGAGCTTATATTGTATTATGTAGTTGCAATCCACGAAATCGTTCCTATTTCAAAAGATATTATAGTGTACGATTGTATCTCCTCTGGGAGATAGTTCTAGTTTATCAAGCCAATACTTTGTCAGGGCTCTTTTTAGTCCGGTTCCTGACCTGAAACTTGATCTTGTTTGTGCAATCCGAAAATTCAGAATCGTTGGTTGCAAGGATCAAGTGTGACGTGATCATTAGGTTTAGCCTCTTTTGTCTCAACTAACATGACTTATTTGATCCAGATTATTAGGTTAGGGTTGCTTTAAGAAGATAATTGAACTGAATTGACAGGAGCCAAACCGGTTTGAAAATAAAATATATTCTAATCAACCAATTGCTTAGTTTGGTGCAGTTGTTCCAGCTCGGCCAGGGTTAGTTTATTACTCTCGCAACTGAACTCCAATCTATAAGTATGTTGACCTATTAATCTGACTTTATATTTTTTAGGGAAAAGGTCCAAAATTGCCCCTCTACTATGGTATATTGTTTACTTCTGCCACCCGTTATACTTTTCGTCCAAATCTATCCCTACCATTAATAAAGTTTGCATGATTGCCCCTAACCCTAACGGATCTACACGTGGCAACTGACCCTCTTAATTTTCTCCATGTCAGCTGCCAAGTCAGCAGGTCCCACCCAACCCCTCTAATATTCTGCATTTGAACTAAGGGTCAAAAGTAATCTGCAACATAACAAAGCTATTTTCAAGCAGGTCAACTTACACAAACGAGATCACACAAATCAAATCCAGATCCATCAAAATAAAAAGCAAATATCTCTGTTTTTTTTTTTCCAAATATAAACGCTATACATTCAACATACTTGTATTACTCTACGAACCGACCCGCCGGAATTGCGTGTTGCCGCCGTGTAAGGATTTGGAAGCAGAAGGTGGCGATGGAGGTAAAAAAATGTTTCCGGTTCGTCGACTCATCTGCGATCGGTCCAAATCGGGGTCAGTTCATAGCGGCGCCGCCGTATTAGGCGGTGAAGTAGAAGATAGGTTGAAGAAGGAGGTAGAGGAAGATGAAGCAAGTGCTTGACGCTGCTAAGAACACCAATCCGTACAGAGTTCGAACCGCCATAGAAGAAGATTCTGGATTTTGATTGGAAAGAGATTTGAGATTTAGATCTGGAAAGTAGTGGTAGGGAAGTTCGATTTTAATAGTTTAATGTATTAATTTCAAACTAATTGGATCCGTCTTAAGAGTTATATGGAGTCCAAAACTGGCAGTGTGTGGGACCTGCTGAAATCACCATTGAAGGAGCTGTAAGAGAGCTCGAAAACATAAGATGGGTATTCTGATTTGACGAAGTTTGAGCTAAGTGTTTTGGAGCTTGTTGGGAATATTCATGTGGAGAAGTTGTGGACGATCTGAGTCTGTTTGGTTAAAAATTTTGTTTGGATCGAAATATTTGAAGCAAAGATGAAGAAGCATTGAGGAAGAAGAAGAAGCAACCTTTTTGGGGATTTTTTTTAATTTGCTGATTTAGTAAATAAGTGTAATAAATAAAATATATTTTTAAATAGTGACATGGACTCTGACTTGGCAGCTGGCATGGAGAAAATTGAGGGGGTCAGCTGCCATGTGTAGATCCGTTAGGGTTAGGGGCAATTATGCAAACTTTGTTAACGGTAGAGATAGATTTGGACGAAAAGTATAACGGGTGGCAGAAGTAAACAATATACCATAGTAGAGAGGCAATTTTGGACCTTTTCCCTATTTTTTAACTTGATCACTGTCTTCATCTTCCTTTGTTTTTGCCTTGTTATCTGCATTAACATGAAAAAATTGTACTGGATAAAACTATGCAATAACAGGACGAGAAGTGTATTTGATAGAACTAATCGAAAAGAATTCTGGAAAACAAACAAACAAAACAAAACCCAGTGAAATCCCACATGTAGGGTGTGAGAAGGGTAATGTGTACGCAGTCCTTACCCCTACCTTGAAAAAGTAGAAAGGTTATTTCCGGTAGACCCTCCGCTTAGAAAAGATACAAAAGTAAAACGGATAAAAGACTCAGGAAAGGTAAAAGCAGGAAATAACAATAAGCAGCAATACCAGCAAGGCAATCAGAAAACCAAAATGCAAGAATCAACAGGTAATAACAGGAATATGAGAACAAGAAATACAAGACTAGCACTAAATAGTGCACTAGAACTACTAGTACGAAGAAGATGCTCGGCTACCTAACCTTCTACCCTAATTCTCGACCTGCACACCTTCGTATCAAGGGTTATGTTCTCGGTGAGCTGGAGCATCGACATGTCTTGCCTAATCACCTCTCCCAAATACTTCTTCGGTTTACCCCTACCTCTCCTTAGGCCCTCCACAACCAACCTCTCACACTTTTTTACTGGGGCATCGACATCTCTCCTCTTCACATGTCCGAATCATCTAAGTCTCGCTTCCCGCATCTTGTGTCCACTGGAGCCACTCTCACCTTGTCCCGAATAACTTGATTCCTAATTTTATTCAGCCTGGTGTGCCCGCACATCCATCTCAACATCCTCATTTCCGTCACTTTCTATCTTCTGGACATGGGAGTTCTTGACTCGAAGTGAAAATATATATTCTCAATGACATTTTGGCTTTTTGAGGACCGCTGAACAAAATTTCCATTTTTATGTCGTCAATCTTTATCCTTTCCTGGTTTACCTGAAAAATATATTCTTTCATGCGATGCTTGGTGAGCTTTCTTGTGTGCAATGCGCTCTGTGACAAAGTTGAAAAGTGCTGCATTAATCTGAAAGACTATTGTTTTCTTTCTTGTCTTTTTTTACTGCTGTGCTATTTGTGTCTGTTGAAGCTAACTCTTGTCTTTGAAGCAGAAGTAGCAATTGATCTCATAAATGCCTTTTTCTTCTTGGTTCTGAAACAGATTGTTCCTTCTTGGTTTGGACAAATACGGGAAAGGTGATTGGCGAAGTATTTCACGAAATTTTGTTGTGACGCGTACTCCTACACAAGTGGCCAGTCATGCTCAAAAATACTTCATACGTTTAAATTCTATGAATAGGGACAGGAGACGGTCAAGCATACATGACATTACCAGTGTTAACACTGGAGAAGTTTCAGTGCCTCAAGGTCCGATTACTGGCCAATCAAATGGTTCTGCTGCAGGAAGTTCTAGCAAACAGAGCAAACAACCAACACCTGCATTAGCTGCTCCTCCTGGCGTTGGTATATATGGAGCAACTAGCATTGGACAACCAATAGGAGGACCCTTTGTTTCTGCAGTTGGCACGCCAGTGAATCTTCCACCATCAACACATATGGCATATGGTGTCCGGCCTCCACTTCCTGGGGCAGTTGTTCCTGGTGCTCCAATGAACATGGGTCCAATGACGTATCCAATGCCACATACAATGCATAGGTAATACAAGTGTTTAGTTATGAAATTGTACAAAGTAAGACGGTAGAGGCTTGTGCTTTCTCAGGCTTAATGCAATCTTCTCACTTAGCAGTAATAATATTTTGTTATGTCACAGAAATTTGACTTTCATTGTCAATTTATCTTATAGAAGAACAATAAAGCATTAGGCAAGACTCCATGCATCTGTCTGTGATTTAGGCTACCTAGATATAGGTTAGTGATCTTCTTTCTTTTAGTTATGTAGGCATCTTCTCATGAAGAGGTAACTGAAAGTAAGGTTGAGCTCTTTTATGGAGAAACTTTTAGTGAACTGTTGATATGTCATTGTTGGGAAGTCCCATTTCATGTTATACTTTGCCATACGTTTCAATACTCTTTATCGTATGAGAGAACTTCTCGTTTTCAGCATGCTTCTATCCATGAGCATGAAGTCAGCGGCCTACGCTGGTTGTCTGCCATTCAATCACATGGGTTGTAAGATGCACTAAATATTTACGAGTTGACGTTAGTACTCAAATTGTGGGTTTGCACACAAGTCAAAATCGTCTGTCATGGGATTGGATAGTCCTATGACGACCACAGTCTAATAAAAAACGTTTCACACAAGTTAAAAGCAGTAACTCTAAGCTACTTTTGTTTCTATTTACAAGTTTCTTTTCCTTCTATTTACAAGTTGAGATTAGTTTTGAAACGCTGACATCGAAATCATGCTAAGCCCAAAGCAGACGGAATTGCTTTGACTTTAACTATGGTACTGAAGTTTTAGTTTTTTCATTGTGCTCTATGAATGAGGTGATTCACCCAAGTTTAGGAATTTTGACATGACAGGAAAATCAAAAAGAGGTTCCATATATACGACTCTTGGTTTATTGTATAAATATCACCTTAAAGGATTTCTTTGGATACTTTTCTAATAGAAAGTACAAGGGCATCACGCGTGCTAAAATTCACTGGTCGTTATTTGGTTGGGGATGGACGGGTGATTTTTTTTTTTTAGAAAATCCACTAGGCAAAGTGCCTAGGGCAAGTTTTTATATATATTTAATATCAAAACAAAATACAACATAATGTGATGCCTTACAAAATGTAAGGAGATAATCAATGAAAATTACATAAAGCCTAATACCAAATTTGAGTAAGAGATACTCAATATTGATAATACATTTTGATCTAATAGTAGCATGGCATTGGTCTACTAAGATAGCAATAAAACTGCATAAAAACTAGCCCTGTGGAGTAATCAAATATGTATGCATTTGTCCTCCAAAATTGAAAATTCATCATTTTTAAACGTATCCTCTTGTATGTCCAGATTCTGGGCAGAATTGGTCGCCAGTAGTTTGGTTCCAGATCCTCTTGTGACTGTGAGTGTAAGTAGCAGCATTTTGGTTGATCATATTGTCCTCCATGTTGAGAAGATAGCTTACAAACACTTATCATTAAGACTGGACAAAGTACTTTCTGCGTAATTGGTGTATTTTGCACTGCCGGCCCTTGTGCATTCCTGTTGCCCAAGCAAGTTGACATCCAGTTGTCGAGCATGATCCTTGTTTGGTCCCATAAAATCCAACCATAAGATCTATTCTCCAATATCTTAGGTAATAGATGTACATGGTATTTCTTGTAATGATGATCTAAGGCTCCCGCAATACTGCCCAACAGGCCACTGGGCATTGTTTGCTTCAAACGGTCACCTCTATCCCATATGATCTTATATCCTATGTTGGTATATGTATCTTCTAGCCAAAACAAACCAATATTGCATTGGAGACTCCACATTTTTGTCCAATAATTATAGTCTTCGAGATTGACCAAAAGAAATCTGGCCAGTGTTGGTTTGAACTGTCCAGCTGCCTCTTGTCTTGTTGTCTCCATGCTTGTGCTTACCATCAACATTTGTTCAAGGGAATGAGCACAAAGTGCTAATACCACCCATTGAATTCGTGTTAAATGGTAAGGCATGGATACAGTAGCATCTCCTGCAAAAAAAGAACACAAAGTTAGAAAAAAGAAAGCTCGCCCTGCTCTCCTCCATAAGGATTTGAACATGATGAACCGAGTCAATGAATCTTGCCTTCTCCATGTCCTTACTATTCCTCCCCTCCAGATGGATTTGAGATCGATTGCCCATAGTTTCCTCCACCTTTTTTTCCCTTTTGTATCTCCTCACCTCCTATCTCCATATCACTCAACGCCTGGCAACATTTATCCGTAAGTATGGGCATTGTGATTTATCACTATTAACGATTCTTCTACCTTGTGCATCTAATTGATCAAAGGTGTTCTCTTTCCATGATGACCTTGATCTCTTCAATGTATGCAGCCACTACCAAGGTGTGCACCACGTACCTTCCACCACATTCTTCAATAGCATGGAGTCAGTTTGCAATAAGATTTGTGTATATCCATGTTGTACGCAGTGTCTTAGTTCTTGTAGAATTGCAAGTGCTTCAGCCTCAGTATTCGTAACCTCCTGAATTTCCTTTCCTAGTGTAAAAACGACATCTCCTTCTTCATCCCTTACTACAAAGCCAATTGCGCTCCTGCTTGGATTGGCCTTTGATTCCCCATCAGTATTGACTTTCATCCACCCTTCATCAGGAAATCCCAAACCACCTTCGTGACCTTCAAGCATGGAGTGTATCCTTCTAGTAGTTGTAATGTATCTGGCCATTTGTGAGGTACATTCTATAAACTTGGTTTTTGTTATACCCCATATTTTCGTATGTGAGAGTGTGTCGTAAGTCAATTGATGTAAGATCAGAAATGAGATCATCTTTGAAAGTACATAAAGTAAGTTAATCATATTAACTTGGAGGTTACAAATATTTAAGATCATGAACTGCAAGTACCAAGAGGATTGGAAGACTTAGAAACTAAACGAATTGAAGAAAATAAGTTTCGTCGAAAGTCGACAAGTTGGGAATGTTATAACATGTACTTTTGGGGTGAGACTAGGGTGTTCAAAATGATAAGGAGGTTATGTTATGAGCTATTTTAATCTTATGATAGTCGTGTATTATGTTTTGAAGTCAAGCGAGTTGTGGAACAAAAGTTGACAAAGATCATCACAAGTTACATTCATAAATATGCTGAAAAATAGGTCAAATGTAGCTGATCATTTATCCCAATGTACTTGGAAATATGGGATGCTATACCTACCAAATTGAAGATCTACGAGTCTAGTTTTCAATGGATTAAACCATTCAATGATACAACATTTGAGTAGAGAGATATTCATATTTTCGCGAGACTGCACAGACTGGTAGGTGACAAGTAGGTGCATCACCTACTTGCCAAAAAGGAGCGGCCTCAATTAAAAGCTCCTCAAGTCGGCCAAGAGGGGACTTTTAAGGAATTAATAACTCATTTCTTTCACTCACTTCTCAGACCAACAAAATCATATTGAACCCCTGCTACTCCTCCCCAAACATCCCGCACAAACCCTAGGTAATTTCGGGTGATGCGATGTGATTCTTGTGGCGAAAATCCTGGACAACTTGCTAGTTTCTCTTTCTCCTTCTTGTAGCTGCGTTAGGGGACTGATTTTGGATGAATAAGGACTAGGTCTCGTGGGTTCTACTCAATCCAAGGTAACTTTATGCTTCTCCTTCCATTATTTATGCTTGTACGAGTTGTAACTCGATCACAAAGACTAGACCTAGCGAGTTTCGAAAGAGTGGTATGCTGTTTGTTGTTGCATCTTTGTTAGCTAGTTGTGAACTTATTTTTAAGTTGAATTCATGGCTGGTTTATAGGATAAGAGTCTTAATTATGTACTGTTGGTTATGTTGCTCAATTTGAAAGAAAAGACAAGTCGAAACGTGTTTTAGTAAACTGAAAAATCAGTTTTGAGTTGCTGAACTTGTGGGACTGTTTTGTGGGCTTTTCATGTTGTTGTTGGGTTGTCTCTTTTGGAGTTTGGGAGTATAAAGGGTGTGTCGAAATACCACATAATGGCAAGGTGGTTGGCTGGTCGTTCGTCATTACATTTTCGGGTTGTTTGACACTACTAAGGTTGTCTTTTTCTATATGAACTGATTGGGGTGTGTGGGCTGTTTTGTGGTATTTTGTGATGGATATAAGGTTGGAAAATGATGTATACATATTGTTATTGTTGTGTTCTTGTTGTTGTTGATGCTATGCCGAATTGGGAAGAAGTAAAGATTATAGGGGAGATGTTGCATGTTTTATTATAAAATAAGTTTGTCGTTCGTTGTGCGATACATGTACCTTCTATAACTTGATGATAGTATTGTTATCATTGTTGTAGATTAAGGTGCAACAAAATGAGTTTAACGTGGTTATTGGACATATTGTGATAAGGTATGTTAAGGCTAAACCTTTCCTTTATTTTGGCATAATCTCGTAGCTACATGTGTTTGATAACGAGACATAAAGGGAAGTTCATATTTGTCACGCCCCAAACTGGGGGAGTGCGACCGGCGCTCAACCGAGAGAACCCGACCGAGCAAGACTATTAGATTTTCTTCTACCCAAACTCATCCATTAATAAAGAGGAGATGTACTCCATTAATCATTCACTGAAAAGATTTTATTAACAACTTCCTTTT
>AWOL01S0016322.1:4418-39461 GCA_000715115.1 Nicotiana otophora | reverse complement strand
AGCCGTAGCCGTAGCCGAAGCCGAGCCGAGCGAGCGAGCGACGACGACGGCGCGAGGCTTGCTTTCTTCTTAACTCTTTAAGAGCTACAAGAAGAGCAATTATATATATACCCACCAAAAATGTCTTCCACTTCCAATATGGGACAATGTCTTATTGTTAAGAGGGGGAAACTTAAAATTTTACTCAAAATTTCATTTTCCCTCGATTTCCCATTCACCCTCATTTTAAGAATATTACATCTTAAAAATAAAACCTCAACAGTTATCTCTTTAATATTTTGACTGTGGTTGAAATTGAATGAATCATCCATGGGCATTAACGATCGTATTAATGTAAGAAATTACTACAAAAAGCAATATTGTGATATTGAGAAAAGAAAAATAGTCAAACTCACACATTGCGACTAGTCTTTTTTTTTTCTTTTTTATAAACTGATAAATTAATTTAAATGTTTGAAAATCATTTTGATCCCCAACTTTCCCTTAAAAATCAAACCCCTCCTCCAACATTAAACAATAGACTCCTCTCATCCTATCATATGCATTGTCTATTTTACTCTTGATATTTTCTATTTCTCCTCTGTGCATATAACTTCTTTATTATATTATATAAGATATATTTTATCTTTAGCTAAGTATTTTATCAATTTAGATATCTTTTTATAAAATTTTATAATTAAAGCTCAATAAAATTTAACTGGAATTGTATTTTTATAAATTTGTAACAAAATCTATCGTTACTTTTTTTTTTATTACTTTAATATTAAGTATACTTGGAGTGCAAGTTCAGCGGCGTTACCCAGGAGGCGGACGGGGATGAGAGGCTTGATACGCAAGTCATTCCAAGGAGAGAGAGTTTTAAGTATCTGGGGTCTATAATTCAGAATGATGGGGAGATAGATGGGGATGTCACACACCGTATCGGAGCAGGGTGGATGAAATAAAAGCTCACTTCCGGTGTCTTGTGTGATAAGAATGTGTCGTTGAGACTTAAGGGTAAGTTTTACAAGGTAGTAGTTAGACCGACTATGTTGTATGGGGCAGACTGTTGGCCAGTCAAAAACTCCCATGTCCAACAGATGAAAGTAGCGGAAATGAGGATGTTGAGATATATATGTGGGCATACTAGGTTGGATAGAATTAGGAATGAATTTATTCGGGACAAGGTGGGAGTGGCCCCTGTGGAGGCAAAGATGCGTGAGGCGAGGTTGTGATGGTTCGGACATGTTAAGAGGAGAAGTACAGATGCCCCAGTCAGGAGATGTGAGAGGTTGGCCTTGGGAGGTGAGAGGAGGAGTAGAGATAGGCCAAAGAAGTCTTAGGGAGAAGTGATCAGGCGGGACATGGCGCAACTTGAGCTAACCGAGGACATGACCCTAGATAGAACGGTGTGGAGGTTGAAGATTAAGGTAGAAGGTTAGTAGATAGTCGTGCGTTTCCCTTTGTCTTCTCTAGNCTTACGTTAATATTTACTATTAACAAATAAATTTGGTCCGAAGCCGAAGCCGAAGCCGAAGCCGAAGCCGAAGCCGAGCCGAGCGAGCGAGCGACGACGACGGCGCGAGGCTTGCTTTATTCTTAACTCTTTAAGAGCTACAAGATGAGCAATTATATATATACCCACCACAAATGTCTTCCACTTCCAATATGGGACAATGTCTTATTGTTAAGAGGGGGAAACTTAAAATTTTACTCAAAATTTCATTTTCCCTCGATTTCCCATTCACCCTCATTTTAAGAATATTACATCTTAAAAATAAAACCTCAACAGTTATCTCTTTAATATTTTGACTGTGGTTGAAATTGAATGAATCATCCATGGGCATTAACGATCGTATTAATGTAAGAAATTACTACAAAAAGCAATATTGTGATATTGAGAAAAGAAAAATAGTCAAACTCACACATTGCGACTAGTCTTTTTTTTTTCTTTTTTATAAACTGATAAATTAATTTAAATGTTTGAAAATCATTTTGATCCCCAACTTTCCCTTAAAAATCAAACCCCTCCTCCAACATTAAACAATAGACTCCTCTCATCCTATCATATGCATTGTCTATTTTACTCTTGATATTTTCTATTTCTCCTCTGTGCATATAACTTCTTTATTATATTATATAAGATATATTTTATCTTTAGCTAAGTATTTTATCAATTTAGATATCTTTTTATAAAATTTTATAATTAAAGCTCAATAAAATTTAACTGGAATTGTATTTTTATAAATTTGTAACAAAATCTATCGTTACTTTTTTTTTTATTACTTTAATATTAAGTATACTTGGAGTGCAAGTTCAGCGGCGTTACCCAGGAGGCGGACGGGGATGAGAGGCTTGATACGCAAGTCATTCCAAGGAGAGAGAGTTTTAAGTATCTGGGGTCTATAATTCAGAATGATGGGGAGATAGATGGGGATGTCACACACCGTATCGGAGCAGGGTGGATGAAATAAAAGCTCACTTCCGGTGTCTTGTGTGATAAGAATGTGTCGTTGAGACTTAAGGGTAAGTTTTACAAGGTAGTAGTTAGACCGACTATGTTGTATGGGGCAGACTGTTGGCCAGTCAAAAACTCCCATGTCCAACAGATGAAAGTAGCGGAAATGAGGATGTTGAGATATATATGTGGGCATACTAGGTTGGATAGAATTAGGAATGAATTTATTCGGGACAAGGTGGGAGTGGCCCCTGTGGAGGCAAAGATGCGTGAGGCGAGGTTGTGATGGTTCGGACATGTTAAGAGGAGAAGTACAGATGCCCCAGTCAGGAGATGTGAGAGGTTGGCCTTGGGAGGTGAGAGGAGGAGTAGAGATAGGCCAAAGAAGTCTTAGGGAGAAGTGATCAGGCGGGACATGGCGCAACTTGAGCTAACCGAGGACATGACCCTAGATAGAACGGTGTGGAGGTTGAAGATTAAGGTAGAAGGTTAGTAGATAGTCGTGCGTTTCCCTTTGTCTTCTCTAGTTCGATAGTATTAGTGCTAGTACGGTACCCTTTTTCCTTAGTTTGCTATATTCGCATGTCTTGTTCCGTTATTACTTGTCATCGGTAATTTTGTAGTTTGCTAGCTGTACTTCGTTCATATTCTCGTTTGCTGCCTTGGACTTAGTTTTCTAAATATATTATCTTGCTATTACTTGTTATCGGTACCTCTTTCATATTCTTCTTTGTTATCTTCGATTTAGTTTTCTAATTATTTGTCTTGCTATTACTTGATATCAGGGCTTCTTTCACCTTCTTTAGCCGAGGGTATATCGAAAACCGTCTCTGTACCCTTCCAGGGTAGGGGTAAGGCTGCGTACATCCTACTCTCCCCAGACCCCACTTGTGGGATTATACTGGATTGTTGTTGTTATTGTACTTTAATATTAAGTATATGTTTAAGTTTAACTTTCCCTTTTATATTATGTATTGTGTGTGTGTGTGTGTGTGTATATATATAAACTTTTATTTTCATTAACCAAATATTTTTAAAATTATAATTTAAACAACATCTAAGGTATAAATATGTAATTATTTAGGAATTTATTATACAATTTGCATGTATTTTTAGTTTTTATTATATTAATACACTAATTAACTTTTATTTGATTGATATTAATAAAAAAATTTATTCTAATATTGTAATTGCGCTCATTTATTTTATTATTCAATTTCAATAAATTATATATGATTGATTATCGTTTTTCATGTTTTAAAGTTAAAAAAAGTTCACTATAGGTAAATTTATAATATAGACTAAGAAAATATGGTGATGTTAAAAAAGTTTAAAAAAATATATAGACCAAGGCTGATAAGATTGAGGATAAAATAGATATTTTGAAAATATAATTGAGATGGGAGGAGTAAAATGTCTATTGTTTAATGTTGAGGGAGGAGTTTAATTTTTAAGACGAAGTTGGGGGATCAAAATAATTTTCACCCAATTTAAATAGTAGTATTACAACCCATAGTAACATTACACCCCCTAGAAATGCCATTAAGGGCATTCAAATTGCCGAGTTTGGCTAACATTCTACAAACATTTCCCGAAATAGGTTTCACTCAAAAAACTCCCTCCTTGTCGCCAGCATCTTGATCATGACAAAAGGAGGTGGGACTAGAAGATGTGAAAATTTATTGATCTTGAATTGATTGATTGCTTCCCCAGCCAAAAGATGAGTTGCTTCATTTCTTTATCGGAATTTATGCCTAATCATCAGTATCCTCATTCTGGACATTAGCCATCTGAAACCATGTATAGAAATGCTAGTCCCGTAAATTTAATTACCTCAGTTGAGTCCGTCTTCACTTGAAGTGAAGTTAGATTTAACTCAAATAATATTGTATCTCGAGATCTTGTTTGAGGGCTAAAAGTTCTGCATAGATAGGTGATACTGCATGAGTGCAATTTTAAATGCCCACCACCCAATCACCTTTGTAGTTTCTTTATACAGAGGCTGATGCAAAGTATGGGCACCGGGTTCAACTGAACCCACTATTTTTAGCGCAGAGTATAAATTTATGTGTAAAAATTCATTAATACTGCAATATATAGCAATATGAACTCATAACTTTTAAAATAAAATGAGTTCAATGTTAAAAACCTTAAACATTGAACTCATAAAATGTAAATCCTAGATCCGCCTCTGGAACTCTTATAGGTCCACCAAGATTACAACGTAATTTGTTTGCTTTGGACGATCGATCAGTGTTAACCTTGTAACATTCATTCAATAGTTTGTGCCAAATAATATGCAGAGGAATCCTCTTTGGTGTAAATGCTTTCCCCTTCAGTGAGGAGTTTGTATTCTATAAATTATCGCGTTACACGAGCAGTAGATAACATATTACTTGTATTATTTTTGTTATTCCTATTTTTATTAGCCCGAAGGTTCCAAATAATAAAGTGAAATAGATTATTTCAAGTGATCAGATTATAATATCTATAGTAGGGTTGAGATCTCTAAGTTTATCAATGAATCACTAGATGATCATATAGTGAAATTTTTTTGTTGTTGATGTATAAAGCGAATCTATTTTTAAATGCAACACCGAGAATTTTTCAAAGAATCAAAATGTCCCTCTTTTGAATATTCATTTTCCTAGAACTCAAATAGGAAACCAGAAATACTATACATATATAAAAATAAAAAGTTCAAAGCTCAAAATGCATCAAACATTGCGGCCAAATGCACGTTTTGGGCATTTTTGGCAAGTAGACTCTGTCTTCGTATTCTTTCCGTATTATGGTTTTCTTTCTTATTTAAGGGTGTGTTTGGTACGAAGGAAAATATTTTTTTAATTTTCTCATATTTGGTTGTCTTAGTTTCTCTGGATTTATGTGAATTTTTAGAAGAATAATTAAATTCTTTAAAAAAATAAAGTCATGAAAACGTTGGGTATTTAGGTGGGGGTGGGGAGAGCAAGGAAACATGAGGACTTGGGGAGGGGAGGGGTGAGGAGAATAGCATAAAAAAATATTATCTACTGTCTAATCATATACTAGAAGATATTTCCGAAAAAGAATTTCACTCACCAATCAAACAAGAAAAAATAAGTGATAAAATTACTTATTTTCCAGAAAAATATTTTTTGAAAAATATTTTCCATGAAAAAAATTTCCTCAGTACAAAACACACCTTAAGAGTAAAAAGTCTGAGTCAAAGCGTAGAACAATCAGAATTTGGTGTGCATTGTTGTAAGTGCCAATGCCAATCGTCACATCAGTCGATTGTTCCGCGACCAAGTAAAACATCACAAGTAAAACATCATTTGCACAAGTATATTCTATTATTCAAAATATATTCTCACAAAAAATAGGTGTATTTTAAAATGGGTCAATTTTTTTTAATAAGGTTGTTGTAATTGTTAATTCATCTATACCCGCTTAAAGAGGAAAACTGTAACGTCCCGATCGGTCGTTTCGAGAGTTATAGTCTCGTTTCCCCCATTTCTGCTTATTTATGTGTTGTTCAGCTGTGTTGAGTTGTTTTGAATTGGTAATTTGGGTTCGGAGTAGTTTTAGAGTGAAATGAGGCACTTAGACTCTTAGTTAGAAAGCTAAGTTAGAAAAAATCAACCGGAAGTTGACCTATGAGTAAACGAATTCGGATTGGGATTTTATGATTCGGTTAGTTTCGTTGAGTGATTTTAGACTTGGGAGTGTATCCGGAATGTAATTTGGAGGTCCGTGATAGAATTAGGCTTGAATTGGCGAAAGTTAGAAATTTGACGATTTTGGTCGGCAGTGAAAAATTAGGTATCGGGGTCAGAATAGAATTCCGGAAGTTGGAGTAGGTTCGTAGTGTCATTTGTGATGTTTGTGCAAAATTTGAGTTAATTCCGAGTTGATTTGATATATTTCGGCGTGAGTTTTTGGAAGTCGAAAGTTCGAAAGTTCATTTAGTTTGATTTGAGGCGCGTTTCGTTGTTTAAATGTTGTTATGCATGATCTGAGGCCTTGAGTTGGTTTGTGTTATGTTATGGGACTTGTTAGTATGTTCGTACGGGGTCCCGAGGAGCTCGGGTGAGTTTCGGATAGGTTTGGGCTGCGTTGTGCTCGTTTTTCTTATGTTTCGACGTCATTTCTTCAAGCATAAATGGTACCACATTAAGAAAATGAGCTCCGATTTCTATTTTGATTGAAGAATTAGATCCGTATCGTAATTACGGAGCCATAGCAAAAAGAATCGTCAAATTTGGGCATCGTATGTGGAATCTATGGTCATTTTACAAATAAATTGGGTTGCTAGATTTTTTTCAGATTAATTACGAAATTGCCACTGCATTCGTATTTAAAAATCTGCACTATTTGCAAATATTAAAACCTACATATCTCCTTCGTTATAAGGTCAAATTGAGTGATTCAAAAGCCTAACTTGACTAAAATTTCACAAGGAATCCACTGGAGGTATAAAAAAATGAGTTTTGGGATCGTTTGGTATGAGAAACGAGGTAGAATAACTGGCAGAAAAATAGGGTTTGTTCATTCGGTCATATTTTGAATTGGGAGCTCAGATTTGGGCGATTTTGGGGACGATTTTCACCATAAGGATTGGGGTGAGTGTTCTCAACTCAGTTGGCTATATTTCATGAATCCATCTTCATTTTTTGGATTTGATTGATGATTTCAAAGTGAAATTGAGAGAGTTAAGGTTTGAGTTTTGGAGAGTTTAAGTGAGGATTTAAGGGACCAAACGAAGTCCGATTTTGATGAATATTTTATAGTTAGACTCGGGAGAGGACGAGGTTTATTATTCTGTCATTTTTGACTGATTTCGAAATGTGGGCCCGGGGGCCGGGTTTTGGCGATTTGAGATTTTTGGCATATTTATGTAGTTTTTATTATGGAATTTGATTCTTTAGACTATATTGATAGTAGTATTCTAAGTTTTGGTTATATTCGGAGCTTTCGGAGACCGAGTCCAGAGACGATGGCATCCCAGAGTAGGAGTTTACGTTGTTAAGGTAAGTAACAGTTTTAACTCTGGCTCTAAGGGTATAAACCCGAAGAATTTGATATCGTGTGACTGTTAGGAGGTGATACCCACGTTAGGTGACGGGCGTGTGGGTGTATACCTCGAGGGATTGAGACCTGGTCCGTCCCGTGAGGCCTCATTGCCATTGTTTGTGTTTACGTAGGTACTTGTTGTTGAACTTGTCTACCTTCATATTAGAGATCATGCTTAGGCTTTATTCATGCTCACATTATTTGTACTCAGTCATAGAAATTATTGTACATGTTTACCTCGGTCTCTATTATTTGCTAATATGCTGTGATACTTGATGTGGGTTGTGTTCTCTTATTTGTTGATGATGGTGAGGCTAATGAGGTACATGATTGAGTGAGACCGAGGGCCTGGTTATAAGAATATTAATACCATAGCGCGTAAGTTATCCGCGTAGCACGTGAGTTGACCGTGCGGGTCCAGGTATTGATACCATAGTGCGTGAGTTGTCCGCGTAGCACGTGAGTTGACCGTGCGGATCCAAGTATTGATATGATGGCATGTGAGTTGTCTGTGCTTAGCGCTTGTGCTTTGGGAGCCCCTCCGGAGTCTGTACACACCTCCAGTGAGCGTAGAGTATTCATCGTTGAGTGCTGAGTGCGAGTGCTGAGTGATGGAGTGACATTGCTGTGAGGTTGCATTTACTTTTGTTATTGCTGCATTTACCTGTTAATTTTCCTTGTAGTCTTACTGATTTATGAAATTACCTGTCTATTCCTGTGTGTACTTAATTGTGGAAATAATAATTAGATTATTCTGCTTAGCTCGTTACTACTGCTCAGTTCCTTAGTTATTTCTGTTACTACTGAGTCGGTTGTACTCATACTACACCCTGCACTTTATGTGCAGATCCAGGTGAATTAGAAGGCGGCGATCGTTGAGTTCAGGCTGGCTATCTTTGAAGACTGCAAGGTAGTTGTTAGCGTCCGCAGGACCTTGTTACTCCTCTTGTCATTTCTTCTTTTGGACAGTTAGACAACTTATATATCTTAGTTCATAGTTTTAAATGCTCATGACTTAGTGACACCCCGATGTTTGGGGCTCGTTTCCGTATTTTCTATATTATATTTAGAGTTGATTTAGTTTATGAGAAATTTAAATGTTGGTATTGTTTTATTAAATTCTTATAATCGATTTAGTAGTAATATTTTGGGAAATAGGCTTGCCTTGTAACACGATATGCGTCATCACAACCATGGTTAGATTTTGGGTCGTGACAAAAACATAATGATGTCCAAATGATATGTATTGTAGATATAATATTTTAATGTTGTAGGTCAGGTTTTGGAAAAACTTAGTACAGTTTTTATTATTAATCCATTTAGGAAATGATAGAACTGTTTATAAAATTATACTGCCAATTCGCCATCGCCTTATAATTATCTTATATGTTTGTGTATCTGGAGGTTTAGTTGATGTAAGATGCTGTTGATTATTTTGGTTTAGTTTAAGTAAAGATTCATCTGTTTTACTTGCAATTTGGTAACATACTCAAAAGCGGATACGAAATATTTATTATTTATGTTTATGCTCATCATGTAAATGAATATAAATCACAATTCTATATTTTAACATTCGAATTGATCAATATAAAAATTGAACATTCATGATTCATCAGTCCCGTGTTATGACTTAGAAACGGAGCTTGCCTATTAGGCGCGGGTTCGGTAAAACCCAGTTACTTTTACTTAAATATTGTATTTGTACAAGATAATTTATTAAATATATAAATATTTAATTCCGAACACAATAATTAAGACACGGACCCCGTGACAAATTCAGAACTGATAAACTTCAAATACTTGCTCCGCATATATCATAACTCGCCGGCTCGATATATGGGTAGTAAATGTTCCTATTACGTAAAAGGACATATCAAGATCAAAAAGATTTTTGGTTCAAAGGATCGAAAACCCATTGTTGCAAATGTAAAATAAAATTAAAAAAAGAGTTTCAAAAATTTACTTAAAAGCAAAAGCTTGGTTTCACATGTTCACGCCCAGAATAACACCATAGCCATCGTTGATGTTGACAGAGAATCAGTCGACGGTTAAGACAAAATTCTGATAGAAACTTGAAAATGTATAAAAACAAATAAATGTGGGATACATGGACAAAAGAGACCCACTAGGCTAAAGTATATACTACTAGCTACCTAAATAGCAACCTTATATGTAAATAATTAAATATATAACAAGTGGTATATTCCTATGTTTTATCCAAGAAAAAAATAATGCCCCATAACGTATTCATTTTGTCTAAAACCAATGAACCATGTATGTGTCCAAACATTTTGGCTCTCTTGACAAGGAATTTAAAAGGGAGAATATTACAAGGCAAGTTGTTATTGCTAATTGGCTTGGAACTTACAAGTGTAACTTCCAATTTACTTTCAATGGTGTACTACTAACCTACAAGATAAAAATGTGGAAAATTTAACCTACTTTTCGTGTTTCACTTTTTCTTGTGCTAGAGAAATATCTTACTTAATCTGCAGATAAATCAAACAAGGCACTGCCTTTATGCAAAGTAGAAAAATTGAGATTGATATTTTAAGATGAATTACTAGCCTACAAAGTAAGATGTGTAAGATTTAAAGAATGACTCTGGATATAAATAACTAACATACAGGAATTCTCATTTTCAATATCATGTTTCTTATTGTCACTTCAAATTATTCAGAATTTACTTGGTTAGAGATTCAGTTATTATATTTTAAAATCAAAAATTTAAACTTTATAATGGAGATAACGCAAAATATTTTATAAAGAATTTGGTGGAAGTCATGGTCCACATGTCTAATGCGATAGAGAAGTGCAGGAAAAGCAATATACCCTATGATTTTATCTTATTCTTTTTCCTTTTCTTTATGAGTTTATATTAGTAGCAAAATTATCCAAATTGCAAATACACCACGTGATTGAAAGCCTCTCTCCCTCTAATAAACTGAGACTCAGAAGCTTCAAGGAAGCTCAAAATTCCCTCTGAAAAATCTAACAATCTTTCAACAAACAATATTTTAATCATTACAATCGCTTTAATCTCCCACCCGTGCATGCACCATTTCTCATATAAATACCCCGTCTCCCCTTTCAACAAGAATGCTCACAACTTCCTCTGTTCTCTCTACTCCTAATTCACTTTTAAACCATACGAATTTTACAAATCCAAAACCAATATTCAACAAAATTATTAAACATGTATGGGAATTGTGAAGTAGAAAATGATTTTGCAATTCTTGAATCGATTAGGCTTCACTTACTTGAAGACTGGGAAGCTCCATTAACAAGCGCCGACAACTCAACAACCTCGGATTTAAGCCGAAGCAACAGCATTGAGTCCAACATGTTTCCTAATTGCTTGCCCAATGAATTTGATTATACAGCTGATATGTTTTTTAACGATATCTTTAATGAAGGCATTGTTGGCTATGGATTTGAGCCAGTTTCTGAATTTACACTCCCCACTATCAAATTGGAGCCGGAAATGACCGTACAATCACCTGAAATATGGAATTTACCGGAGTTTGTATCTCCACCGGAGACGGCGGCGGAGGTGAAACTAGAACCACCGGCGCCTCCAAAGGCAAAGCATTATAGGGGAGTGAGAGTGAGGCCGTGGGGGAAGTTTGCAGCTGAAATTAGGGATCCGGCGAAAAATGGTGCAAGGGTGTGGCTGGGTACATATGAGACGGCGGAGGACGCAGCGTTTGCTTATGACAAGGCGGCGTTTCGCATGCGGGGATCACGTGCATTGCTTAATTTCCCGTTAAGGATTAATTCTGGCGAACCTGATCCCATTAGAGTTGGTTCTAAAAGATCATCAATGTCGCCGGAGTATTCTTCTTCTTCTTCATCGTCATCGTCGTCGTCGTCGCCGCCGATGAAGAGGAGGAAGAAGGTTGCTCAAGAGACGGAGCTAGTGGTGCTATAAGTCCTAAGTGGGTCCTGTATAGTAATAATTAAAAAAAGAATTATTCGATGGGTTTGTTTCATTTTTGGCTGACGTAATGGATTTGTTCTTTCTTTAATTTATTGGCTATGGTTGAATGATTCATCTATGGGAAGTAACGATAATCTAAGGCAATTACCCAGAAAAAGAAAAAAAAAAGAAGCAATATTGTGATACTGAGGGGAAAAAAAGAAGCCAAACTTACGTATCCAACTAATCGAATGTACATAGTATTTGTTTCCTTGAATAATATTCCTCATTTTGATACTGTAAAATTTGGTTTTCAGTAAGAAAAAGTACTAAATTAGCAATATATTCTCTTATCATAATTAATATAACATTAATGCATATATTAGTGTTTACCCGAAAAACGGATAACAATTAAATTTATACGCGGTTCTAAGGATATGTGGTATGATTTGGTATAAATTGAGAAAATATATAAATGAATATCGAAATTAATTGTGAAAGAAATGCATGCAAACCGAATGGATTAATTAGCCTAACCCTTCAAGTTTTATCACCCTCAAACTGGACGGAGAGTAGCTGATAGAAGAACAAAATGGCTAAATATCAAAACCAGAAGAAATATACTATATTGCTTTATGTTCTATGAATCTGAATGAATCCCGCTTACAAATAATAAGACCCCCTTTCTATAGTGGGGAGGTCTTATTCTTAATATAATTTTTAAATACAGCAAGGAATCTCATGATACATTAATTAATTGGCCTCTCATTGATATGCGCCGTGATTTTCGCCGAGATTCTCGCCCAATTGCGGATATTCCGGCTTTCTATTTTTTTGGCTCGATAAGCTTTCCTCGATCGGTCTCTATTTTGCTCGACCTTGATCTTAACTGAACTCGATCTTGACTGGTCTCTATTTTGCTCGACATCTAGGTCTCGAGCTCAGTAACCTAACTTCGCATCATGGCTTGATATTACACGAAGTTGAACCTTGGTCTATCATGTTCCAATCTCGATTAATCATACGAAGGGCAAACTCGGTTTTTGACCATATACAGATAGTACCCTCATTTCTCGGAAAGATGATGACGAGAAACGATATGAATTTCCGAACTCTGACTCGGTGGGTGACGATGTCAGCGAAGAGCCTGATTATGATGTATGTGATAAACGTCCCGTTGGTTCAGTTACCAAGGCATTAAAGGTATGTCAGTCGTTGGTCGGCCACTACCAATTTTAAACAGTCATTACCAGGCTATAAGTATTCAAACCTTCATATTCATACAAAACTTTCACTCATAACTTCTTCTCTACTCTTGCATCTTCTTCAAAAAATCCTTTTGCTTTACAATTCTCACACTGCATACAACACTAATTCTCTTTTCCTTTGATTACCAATGGCGAAAACCTTCAAAACAGTGCCGCAAAAAAAGGCCGCTTCTTCATTACGACCCGCCGGTGGCGAGGATGCGGCAGATCTTCACCCTGAGGAATTCGTTCTGGTAGGGTGCTCAAGCATCATCGACTTTAAGGTTGAAAAACCCTCTTCGGTACCGGGCCAATGTGAGCCGATCTCGAGGTACCGGTGCACAATCACCGAGAAAATCCTCGACAAAGTAAAAAAAGGAATGCAACTGGGGCGAAAAGCACGTGGTAGTCCCATCGCATGAAGAATCAATTACTACCCATGTGGAGGGGTTCTTAAGTGTTTATACTTATCCCTTCAAGTTGGCTCCCCTAGACCCTGTCATCATCGCCTTTAACAAGAGATATGACGTGACCCTCGGCCACATCCACCCTTCTTTTTGGAGAATAGTGATTCTCCTCCGATTCGTCTTGAGAAAAATCGAGGGGTGTCTTTTCACCCTCGATCACCTCATACGCCTTTACAGTCCCCGACTCTATCGAGGAGGGCTAGTCAAACTTGCTCACCGAGCCACCAAAGCACCGTTCTCGAGCATAGACAAGACTCGTGACCGAGGTTGGATGGGCTGATTCGTTCGAGTTAGAACTTGGAACCCGATCCCTGCTGATGACATGCCGTTTCCTGAGAAATAGAATATGAATCGTGAGTACTATTCCCCTTCGAACGTTTACTTTTGTGGCTCTGCTTTTCATTTTTTTGATTCCCTTTTTCTATGCTTGTTACAGGTGTGGCCCGGATGCCGGAACCGATTCCGGAACTTAAACAATGGGTTGAAGGTCTGGTGCTGTAGAGACCGTACTCTGAGAGCACTTGGTTGGAACTATCAAAGAGTTGATGGGAGACCCGCAGTCATGGTAAGTCTCTTTTTTTGATTGTTTATCGTTTGATCTTTTTCTCTTGCTTACCCTCATTTTTTCCTTTGTAGGCCTTGGGAAAGACGTTGCCATGAGGCCATCATCTGGTGACGAAAAGGTCCCTGCTCCGAAGCAGGTCAAAGAGAAGAAGAGAAAAGAGGCTCCGAGTTCCCCGGTCTCGAAAAAGAAAAAACGAACGAAGAAATCTCGCAAGCCCAAGGGGGGCTCCGGTATTATGCCTCCGGACTCGATCCGCCGATTAAGGGATGAGCCCGAAGAAGGAGAAGAGGACTTAGCCTGTGTGCGGGCTAATGTTGTTATACAATAATCCTCCGAATCGGCGGAGGTTGATAAGGGAGCTCTGGCCATAATTCCTGAACAAGGAAAAGACGAGGCCATTCCGTCCCGAGCTAAGATGGTCGAATGAGAGATCGGGGGCAAGACTTCTCGGGCAGCAGAAGATATCTCGAGGGATGAGCTTGGGATAATCAACATTACTCGATCCCCTCAGATTTCGGATTCTATGATCCGTGAGGCTAACATGTTGGAAAGTCGATCTTTCGAGGGTATTCAGGGGTCGACTGACATCCATGATTTTTTGAATGGGCTCGAGTCCGCTGCCTCGGAGGATATTATCGGGTTCGGCGGGTTATTGGTGCCGAAGAAAGCATCATGGTCGGGCGCAAACGGGTCTTCATCGAGCCCAAAACTAGTGGACTAATTCCCGACCCCGAGCGCTAATCCCGTAGGCGGAAAATAGTGCTCTCCGTCCCGGAGGATGCTCGAGTTTTCTCTCTCCCCGTGGGGATTGCTAGTTACCTTAGGTCCTTGGTGACCGAAGAAGATCAAGTCGTGATGAACGCGGTAGGAGCCGCTTGCCTTTTCAACGAGGCCCAACATGCTCTGAATAAGGTAACTTCGAGGGTATCTCTACTATTTCCTTTATACTTAGAGTTGTAGATAACTCTAACATGTTCTTCCTTGTTTGCAGGCTTCGGCGTTGCATCACGAGGCTTTCCTCCGAATCCGGGAGGAGCATGAGGCTGAGGTTCGGAACCTCACTGAGAAGAGTGACACCTACAAACTTCTTAGTGAGAAGCTTCGGACAGATTTGGCAATGGCTCGGGATGAGCATGTCGAGATAGCTGAGCAGGTATTTCGAATTCTTCACGATAGTGAATATGAATTGGAGATAACTACTAATGATCCGATTTTGCAGGGCCGACTGAGGTTCGAACAAATCGGACAGCTCCAAATGCAAGTGGATGTGATACAGGCCGAGGCGATAGAATGCAAAAAGAACATGGACATTCTAGCCTTGAAAAAGGAGATCGTCCAAGCTCAACTGGAGTCGGCCGAGGCCCAGCTCCGAGCTGCGAAAGAGAATGCCTTGGTGCATATCGAGAATATCAAAGAGCTTCAGCATTTGTTGGATTTGGCCGTTTCTGATAAGGTAAACTTGGTCAGTGAACTCGAAGTGGCCAGATCCGAGGTGACCGAGACTAACAAAAGAGCTGAGGCTAAAGTGGCCCAGTTTAGGGTCGATGTCGAGTTCAACCAAGCTAAGGCCAAGGGCATGGTCGAACATGTGAAATGGCAGGCTCGGAGGGAAGCTCTTGAGGGGGTCAGTGCCCATGGCTTCGATATTGTGGCCGAATGCCAAAGCGGAAGAAGCCAGGGCCCGAAGGCTGGCCTTCCCTGAGGAAGACTCCGAGAGCTGAAATGAATCCGAAGACGGAGAAAATCCCGAGGATGGAGATGCATCCTCCTATGAAGACCAAGCCAATTAGGACATTAGGTTTCTTGTTTTGCTTTTGCATTTTTTCTGAGGCCGTGTTTTGGCCGTTGTAAATTTAGGCCAATTTGGCCTTTGTAAAAAACTATTGTATATAAATATATGGCTTTTCTTGCCTTTTCGGATCTCGTATTTTTCCTTTTCTCTATTTGTATTTACAAAGGTTGAAAATGCCTTAGCACGAAAAAATAAGGTTGTGTTCGAGGGTTCGAATAAATCTTGCCTTTATTTTCTTTCTTAAGTTTGACATTTTGCCGAGGGTAGCCTTTAGGACCGGTCGTGAAAGTTTTTTAACATTTTCGAAGGACTATTTTTGTTATGGATTTCGGACGTCTCCGAGCCGTGTTAAATCGGCCATAGCCTTTTAGTTTGAGAGTTACCCATTGGGCTTGTTCTCCCGTTTTATCTGGGCTTGCCCGAGATAATAGTTCCCAAGTGGGGTGGCCGTGACTTTTAGAAATCGGGGCATTGCCTATTAGGTCTTTTGCTCCCGGGGCCCGATGACTTGGGCTGTTTTTAGTCGGATGGTAGTCCCCGAGTGAGGGAGAGGTCGTTCATATTCCGGTTAAGTATTTTCCTTGGGCTTGTTTATACTCGGAAGTACGAAGCTCTTTGCAAAGAAGGAAAAAGATAGAAATTCTGCTAATTTTAAAGCATAATATGTTTGTAAGGAACATATTTCTCTTTATTCTCGATCGAAACAAGGTTCGAGCAATCTATATGGGCACGGTTCGATTTGTCCGTTTGACTTTCTTTTTATTCTCGATCGAAACAGGGTTCGAGCAATCTATATGGGCACGATTCGATTTGACTGTTTGACCCTTATAATAAATCCTATTTATCAAGATCCTCCTTTTATGAAGTAGTTTCTTTTCTATAGTTGATATTCAAAGATAACGCATATCCGAGGGTAGCCCCCCAATATTCGAGATTGATTGCAAAAGAACCTCGGATAATGTCGAATGGATCTCCAATGTTGATTCGTAATCAGGCTTAATTCTAAGTTAGCACGATTCATTGTTCCGAGCTTGTAAGATCCTTTTCCGGTGACCTCGAAAATTTGGTACGGTCCTTCCTAATTTAAGCTTAATTTTCCTTCATTAGGATCTCGGGTGTTGAGGGTGACTTTTCTTAGCACTAAGTCCCCGACATTAAAATATCAAAGATCAGTTCTTCGATTGTAGTATCTCTCTATTCGTTGCTTTTGGGCAGCTAATCGGATGAGGGCGGTTTCACGCCTTTCGTCTAATAGTTCTAGGCTCGTATTCATGGCCTCGTTATTTGATTCCTTTGTTGTATATCGAAATCAGATACTCGGCTCTCCAACTTCGACCAGTATTAGAGCTTTGGCGCCATAAACTAATGAGAATGGGGTAGCCCCAGTACTAGATTTCGAGGTTGTGCGATACGCCCAAAGAACTTTAGGTAGGATTTTCTTCCACTTTCCTTTGGCGTCGGTTAACCTCTTCTTAAGATTTTGGATGATGGTTTTGTTGGTGTATTCGGCTTTCCCGTTCCTGCTAGGATGATAAAGTGTTGATAGGATTCTTTTGATCTTCGAGAAATTTGGTTACTTTGCTGCCGATGAATTGTTTCCCGTTATCACACATAATTTCGGATGACATCCCGAATCGACATATGATGTGATTCCAAATGAAGTCGATGAATTCCTTCTCCCTAACTTTCTCGAAAGCCTGTGCTTCAACCCACTTAGAAAAATAGTCAGTCATAAACAAAATAAATTGAGCTTTACCTGGTGCCAATGGGAGGGGGCGGCCGATGTCCATTCCCCATTTCATAAATGGCCATGGTGACAAGACCGAATCGAGCAGTTACCCGGGTTGGTGAATCATTGGCGCATGCTTTTGACATTCGTCACATTTTCAAAAAAACTCTTTTGTATCTTTTTCCATGTCGATCCAGTAATAGCCGGCTCTGATTACCTTTTGAGCCAATGATTCAGCACCGGAGTGATTTCCGCAAGTGCTTTCGTGAACTTCTCTTAGAACGTACTCTGTGTCTCCCGGTCCTAGACATATCTCTAATGTGCCATTAAACATTCTCCTAAACAAGGTCCCATCTTCGGTCAAAGTGAACCGTGCTACCTTCGTGCGTAGGGCCCTAGATTCTTTCGGATCTGAGGGAAGATTTCCGGTCTTCAAATATTCTATGTACTTATTTCTCTAATCCCAGGTCAAGCTTGTGGAATTTATCTCGGCGTGACCTTCTTCTACTACTGATCTCATGAGTTGCATGACGGCCCCTGAACCGAGCTCGCTGTCCTCGATTGATGACCCTAAGTTTGTGAGAGCATCAGCCTCACTATTTTGATCTCGAGGCACATATTGCAAAGTCCACTCCTTAAATCGGTGCAAAGTTACTTGTAACTTATACAAGTATCTTTGCATTCGATCTTCTCTAACTTTGAAGGTTCTGTTAACCTGATTCACTACGAGGAGGGAGTCGCATTTGGCCTCGATCACCTCCGCTCCAAAGCCTCTGGCTAGTTCGTAACCTGTAATCATGGTCTCATATTCGGCCTCATTGTTAGTCAATTTCACAGTTCTAATAGATTGCATGACCACGTTGCCTGTGGGTGGTTTTACTACGACTCCGAGCCAGACGCTTTCGTGTTCGCAGCACCGTCTGTGAAGAGGGTCCAGATTCCTGAGGACGTACCCGAATTTATCAATAGTTCTCTTTCGACCTCGGGTACTAGGGCCGATGTGAAGTTAGCTACGAAGTCTGCCAAAATTTGAGACTTAATTGTTGTCCGGGGTCGATATTCGATATCATACCTACTGATTTCTATGGCCCATTTGGCCAATCATCCTGAAAGCTCAGGTTTATGCAAAATAATTCGAAGTGGATAAGTTGTTACAACATATATGGGGTGATATTGAAAGTATGGTTTTAGTTTCCTAGAGGCGCTTATCAAAGTGAGCACCAATTTTTCTAGGTGGGGGTATCTAGATTCGGCCTCACCTAAGGTCCGGCTGACATAATAAATGGGAAATTGCGTACCTCATTCTTCCCGGACTAGGACTCCACTTACTGCTACCTCCGATACTGCCAAATATAAGTAAAGTTATTCATCTTCCCTTGGTGTGTGAAGCAGTGGCGGGCTCGATAAGTACCGTTTAAGCTCTTCCAAGGCCTGCTGGCATTCCTAGGTCCATGTGAAATTATTTTGCTTATTTGGCAACGAGAAAAATCGGTGGCCTTTATCGAAGGACCTCGAGATGAATCGCCCCAAGGCGTCCATGCGCCCAGTTAACCTCTACACGACCTTTACGATGTATACCACTGTAATGCCATCGATAGCTTTGATCTTGTCGGGATTTATCTCGATTCCTCGGTTAGATACCATGAACCCGAGAAATTTGCCTAACCCGACCAGAATGCAATTTTTTTTGGGGTTTAGCTTCATGTTGTATTTCTTTAATGTACTGAGAGTTTCTTGCAAGTTCTTTAAATTGTCCTCTACTCGCAAGGACTTAAATAACATGTCATCAATGTAAACTTCCATAGATTTTCCTACTTGTTATCCGAACATCCGATTTACTAGGCGTTGATAAGTGGCACCAACATTTTTTAATCCAAATGGCATTACATTGTAGTAGTAGGTACCATACTTAGTGATGGACGAGGTCTTTTCTTAATTATCTGGTCTTATTTGTATTTGATTGTTCCCGGAATAGGCATCAAGAAAACTGAGGATCTCGTGGCCGGCCGTGGCATCAATCATGCGATCGATATTAGGAAAAGGAAAAGAATCCTTGGGGCATGCTTTATTTAGATCCTTGTAATCTACACACATTCTAAGCTTGTTTCCTTTTTACGGACTACTACTACATTTGCTAACCATTCGGGGTATTTCATTTCATGGATTGACCCTATTTTAAGAAGCTTGGTTACCTCGTCTTTGACGAAAGCATGTTTGATCTCAGACTGGGGTCTTCTTTTTTGCTTCACCAGACGGAACTTCGGATCCAAGCTTAGTCTATGAGTGGTGATTTTCGGTGGGATCCTTGTCATGTCAAGATGGGACCAAGTGAAACAATCCACATTAGCTATAAGAAATTGAATAAGCTTTTTCGTGAGCTCGGGATTTAACCCCATGCCCAGGTTTACCTTTCGTTCGGGCAGTTGTTCGATTAGTGTAATTTTCTCTAGTTCTTCGACCATTGATTTAGTAGCATCAGAATTATCGGGGATTATGAAGGATCGAGGGATCTCACATTCATCATCTTCGTCAGACTCCTACTTTTCTAGTTGGGTCGAGACCGGCATTTGTGATTGCTATTTGGTCTCCTCTTTCGAATTTGACCCCTTTGTTGATGAGAGTGACGATATCGGAATCACTTCGTCGACGACAAACATTTCCCTTGCAGTGGGTTGCTCCCCATAGATTGTTTTGATTCTCTCTGATGTTGGGAATTTTAGAACCTGGTGAAGGGTCGAGGGTATTACTCTCATGTTGTGGATCCATGGTCTCCCGAACAGGGCGTTATACCTTATGTCGCCCTCGATCACGTGGAATTTCGTTTCTTGGATGGTCCCAACCACATTTACTGGCAAAGTTCTCTCGCCCTTAGTAGTTTCACATGCTATGTTGAATCCGTTTAGTACTAGGGTTGCGGGCACAACCTGGTCCTGTAGACCGAGTTGCTCTACGACCTTCGATCGAATGATGTTGGCCGAACTACCTGGATCAACTAACACACGCTTAACTTGAGTCTTATTCATGAGTACACATATTACCAGTGCATCGTTATGGGGTTGCATGATTCCTTCTATATCTTCATCGTTGAAGGACAAGGTTCCTTTCGGTATGTAATACTGAGCCCGAGATCGCTTCTTCCTTACGATCGAGACCTTAGTGCGTTTAAACACTAGCCCTTGGGGAACATCGATCCCTCCGATAATCATGTGAATAATGTGTTGCGGTTCTTCTTGCTTGTTTTGTCTATTGAACTCTCTGTTTTTGAAGTGATTTTTGGCCCGATCACTTAAAAACTCCCGAAGGTGCCCTTCATTAAATAACCGGGCTACTTTCTCTCTCAATTGCCTGCAATCTTCCTTTCTGTGGCCATGGGTGACATGATACTTGCATAAATGATTGGGATTTCTTTGGGCTGGATCGGTCTGCAGAGGTCGAGGCCATTTAGTATCTTTGATGCGTCCGATAGCCGATACGATGGCGGATGCATTAACATTAAAGTTATACTCCGACAATCGCGGTGCTTCCTTAGGTCCGATGTGCCTGTCGAAACCATTCTTACTGATCGGCCCTCGAGAGCCTTGGCCTCGATCTCTTCTCCTCTCACCTCGTATAGAGTTGTGCCCATGTCCGTTGCCCCTACGATCTCTATTATACGGCTAATATTGATCCATGTTCATCCTCGGTTCTCGATCAATGTCTCTTTTGATAGGAGAACCAGAAGAAGCCCCCAACTGGTCATCTTCGACTCTAATCTTTGATTGATATCGATTATGTTATCGGCCCAGGTAATAGCCGGGTACTCAATCAAGTTCTGCTTCAACTGTTGTGAAGCCACTGAACTTAGTTCATTTAGTCCTTGAGTGAAAGCTTGAACGGTCCAATCGTCTGTGACAGGTGGTAGATCCATTCGTTCCATTTGGAAATGAGATACAAACTCTCTTAGTATCTCGTTCTCTTTTTGCTTTACCTTGAAGAGGTCCGACTTCCTAGTCTCGACCTTGATGGCTCCGGCGTGTGCTTTTACAAAAGAATTTGCAAGCACGGCAAAAGAATCGATAGAGTTAGGTGGTAAATTATGATACCATATTAATGCTCCCTTTGACAGGGTTTCCCCGAATTTCTTTAGTAATACAGATTCCATCTCGTCATCCTCTAGATCATTCCCTTTAATGGCACACGCGTAATAGGTGACATTCTCGTTGGGGTCGGTCGTTCCATTATACTTGGGAATCTTGGGCATGCGGAACTTCTTGGGGATCGGTTTGCGAGCTGCACTAGGGGGAAAAAGCTTTTGTACGAACCTTTTGGAATCCAAGCCCTTCAGTATTGGTGGTGCCGCCAGGATCTGATCAACCTTGGATTTATAGGTTTCTACTTTCTTGTCGTTTGATTCGATCCTCTTTTCCCCTAATTCTATCCTCTTTGTCAGTTCCTCGAGAATCTTTATAATTTAGGGGTTAGTCCCCGATTCGTGTTAATTTGACCTTACCACAGCTAGCCCCGTTACATGGGTGACTTCTTGGGGTGGACGGACTCGGCCCTGCTCGGTGCCTGGGTTTGGCTCCACAACTGAGCTATCGCCACCTGTTGAGCTTGCAGCATTTCGAAGATCATACGCAGGCTGATCCCGTCTTCTCCAACATTTTGGGTATTTCGAACTGCAGATCGGATTCCACCATGGATGCTATTTTCGGGACCGGAATGTTGATTTGCTTCGATGGCCACATGTGAATTAACATCAATCAGATCCACGACCTGAGTTTCAACGGGGTCAGCGGGTGGCCTTCTATCCCCGGGCGTCTGGTTGTTATTCTCTCCTTGATGGCCAGACTCGTTGTCGATATGTAGGGGTATTAATTGAGAGTTCATCATTTTAGCCTGAAATCAAAGATACTTCCAAGAGCAAATGTAAAATAGTGTGTTTTATAAATATTTGTATCAAATAACCACTATTATCCTTAGCCCCACGGTAGACGCCAAACTGTTTACTCGAAAAATAGATAACAATTTAATTTATTCGCGGTTCTAAGGATATGTGGTATGATTCGGTACAAATTGAGAAAATATATAAATGAATATCGAAATTAATTGTGAAAGAAATGAATGCAAATCAAATGGATTAATTAGCCTAACCCTTAAAGTTTTATCACCCTCAAACTGAATGGAGAGTAGCTGATAGAAGAACAAAATGGCTAAATATCAAAACTAGAAGAAAGATAGTATATTGCTTTATGTTCTATGAATCTGAATGAATCCCGCTTACAAATAATCAGACCCCCATTTATATAGTGGGGAGTTCCTATTCTTAATATAATTACTAAATACAATAAGGAATCCCATGATAGATTAATTAATTGGCCTCTCATTGATATGCACCGTGATTTCTGCCAAGATTCTCGCCTAATTGTGGATATTCCGGCTTTCTATTTTTTGGCTCGATAAGCTTTCCTCTTTCGAGGACGATCTCAACCTCGATCGGTCTCTATTTTGCTCGACCTTGATCTTAACCGATCTCGATCTTGACCGGTCTCTATTTTGCTCGACCTCTGGGTCTCGAGCTCGGCAACCTAACTTTGCATCATGGCTTGATATTACACGAAGTTGAACCTTGGTCTATTATGTTCCAATCTCGATTATTCATACGAAGGGTAAACTCAGTTTTGACCGTATACAATTAGAAACCAATTATTGTGCTACTAATATTATACTATTTTCATACATGATAAAATATGAAATAACAATTAAACGATCTTGACATAATAACTATTATATTATTATTCATCGTACAATAATCCAAACATTATAGATTACATTATAATTCTTGTATAACTAGACCATAAATCGGACAACTCTTGAGGTTGTCTTTTCGTGGATCCCGAGGTTAATGTTTCAATTTCATAGGTTAGTCCTATTGATTTTCCCTTCTTAACTACTACTCCCTCCGGTCCACTTTAATTGATCTTTTGGAAGCTTTTATATATATTAAGAAATTCAATTTTTAGTATTAATTAATAATAAAATTGACCATATCAACCTTAATTTGTTCATTGGTGTATAGGGTAAAATCGGTTCATAGTAATTGCTCGTAAAATACGTGTGGAAGCAGAGATAGATGAAAAGAGAGATAGGTGAAAGTCAAGACCGGAGGCAGCAATATTGGGTGGCACCGGAAAGCCATCGAAGGGAATGTTGCTCATGAAGACAAATTAATGCCTGTCACCAGATAGCATTTAATGAAGAATATTCTACAGTATTAAAGACATAGTCTGTTATAGAGAATATGACATTCATAGCCTGTCACTACACATTCTTCAATGGTCCCCATAATTGTCATTTAAGAGGGGCTTGATCCTAGGACCTTGTTCCTTAGGTGTCACTATAAATAGGGATTTCAACAACTATTGTAAGGACACATATTTTTTGACAAACGTATGTTATACACTTTATTCTAAGCTCCCTAACATTTTATTTCTCGCTTATTGTTATTATTACTGCCTCCAGAAGCTCTACTCCCGGAACCAGGCTATCTGTTATCTCATCTCGATTTTAATGCTAAGCCCTGTATTTTATTTAATTTATTTATCATTTTTGAGATCAAATCGATTCGCTTATCTATAAACCACATATAAATTTAACTGTACCGTTTTACGGGTAAACAGTTTGGTGCCCATGGGACTTAGACTATTGCGTAATTGGATTGATCCTTGCATCTATTACTAACCTGTTTAAAATTTGTCTCTTAGAGAAAAATCATAAAAAATGGTAGATAACAGTGTCAACAAAATGCACAACGTTGAGCCCCAAGGAAATCAACCTCAACACGAAGATTCAATCAGCGATACCCACAACGAGGAGGGCATAGCCACGCCGGTCCATGATGGACAATATCCACAACTTGTTCGAGAGGCAACTCCTAATGATGCTGAAGATGAGCACGTACTGGAAACAACGAAAATCTTAAGGGAGCAACAAAGTGCTATTGTGGGCTACCTTTCACGACAAGATCAGGTCATGATAGAGTTGAATCAAGCGTTGTCGGGCTCTTCCAACAATGCGAATGAAAGGGGTCCAGTTACTCCTGTTGCTCCCGCAAACCAAACAACATAAAGGGTTAATAACAACACCCGAGGGATGAGGTTGGCTTTGACAGGGCCAGGGGGAAAGACGGCGGACCCAGTAACAACAATGAGATTGATCCCGTTAAAAACGAGCTCATGTGGCTTATGAGGGAAATAAACTCCTGAATGGATCAAATCCCGGGTGCACCACCAGTGTTGAAAGGGTCGGACTCAAAGAAATACACTCAGTCACCGTTCAAACCAAGCGCGACACCGAAATTGATCCTGAAATGGTTCAATATGCCAGACGTGCCAAAATACGATGGGACTTCAGATCCTTAGGAGCACATCACCACCTATACAATGGCGGTGAAAGGAAACAACTTAGCTCCGTACGAGATTGAATCGGTCTTGTTGAAGAAGTTTGGGGAGATACTCACAAAAAGGGCCCTAACGTGGTATTCACTTTTGCTTGAGCACTCAATAGATTCCTTCGAGATGCTCGTGAATTCTTTTATTAAGGCCCATACCGGGGCTAGTAAGGTACATGTCCAAAAGGCCGATATATTCAGAATTGCACAAGGAGAGTCCCAATTGATGCGAGAGTTTGTGACCAGATTTCAGAAGAATAGGATGCTGCTACCGGCCATTCCAGATGAGTGGGCAGTAGAGGCATTTACTAAAGAGCTGAATCCGAGGAGTTCTTACGCTTCCCGAAAATTAAAAAAATATCTGCTCGACTTCTAAGCAATGATGTGGGCAGATGTTAATAACCGTTACGAGTTGAAGATAAGAATTGAGGATGACCAGCTCGGTTTCCCGGCATCAACCAAGGGACGGGATCGAGAGAAGAATAAGGAAAAGTTGAAGGATGAATTCGACGCAGACCGACGGCCCTCTAAAGGTCAGGTTTTTCCCTACGATAGAGCTGAAGAACGTGGCAGAGAGTTTTGATCGGCGGACAGATTCCCTACCGATAGAAGGGCTGCTCGCACCCGGAACAACAGGTCATTGCAAGATAAAGAAGTATCGGGCTCTTGGGACTCCACTTACCCTAGGCCGTCCGAGTACAATTTCATCGTTAATGTAGTGGAATTGGTTTTGGCAATGAGAAACATTAAAGACGCTCGGTTCCCAAGGCCGATGAGATCTGATCCTAGTCAGAGGGATCCAATTCTATGGTGCGAGTATTACGGGACCAATGATCATCGGACAAGGGACTGCCATCATTTGCGTGAAGAGGTGGCAACACTGCTGAAAAATGGCCATCTCAAATAAGCGATCGGGCTAATAATAACTACGGCCGCAATCGGGATAACGCGAAACCCTTAAAAATAGGAGAAGATCCCCCTCGCTAACGATCAACATGATTTTCTGAGGGAACGAGATTAACGGTGTAACTTTCTTGGCAACAAAAAAGATAAAGGTATCGGTGACCCATAGCAAGAGATTCTGATAAGTCACCGAGGATGACATAATCTTAAAGGAGGAAGACGCAGATGGACTCTTACTACCTCACAATGATGCCATGGTAATTTCTCTCAATGTTTTAGATTTTAAAATCAAACGTGTTTTGGTGGACCCCGGAAGTTCAGCCAATATTATCTAATGGAGAGTGCTGGAACAAGCCAAGATGACCGAAAGTATCATTTCGACGACAAAGCTTCTTGTCAGGTTCAATTTAGCAAGCATAATAATCCGAGGAGAGATTCCGCTGCTTACGAGTGCCGAAGGGGTAATGAAAACGACCCTCTTTGAAGTAGTAGACGACAATATGGGCTACAATATTATTCTTGGGAGGCCATGGCTACATGAGATGAAGGTTGTGCCGTCAACATACTATCAACTTCTGAAATTCCCAACTCCAGAGGGAATTCAACAAATAAGAGTAGACCAACCAGCACCAAGGGAGATGAACGTGAACTTAGTTTCCAGCAACAAAGGGACGGAGCATGCGGCATAGTAATTACAGGAGCCCGCACTTTCTCCCGAGCCGAACAAAGTCAACATGGGGGAGGAGTCGTTGGAATCCTATTAGGTACCAGGATATCTTCAGGTACCAGAAGAGACGGGCGTAACCAAATCCACAACATAAGAACTTGAGCAAGTCGCATTGTTTGAAGAATTCTTGGAAAGAAAGTTCCACTTGGGGACAAGACTAAACCCCGAGCTCAGGTCAAGATTTATCGAATTTATTAAGTTTAACATTGACTGTTTTGCATAGTAGCGTGCGGATATGATAGGTATTCTGCCAGAAATAGCCGTGCACAAGTTAATCTTGGATCCAAATATCCCTCCGGTAAGGCAGAAGAAACACCCCATTGCCGAGGTCAGAAACAAATTCATCAAAGAAGAGGTAACTCGATTGCTTGATATCGGTTCAATCCAGGAGATAAAGTATCCGGACTGGCTAGCTAACGTAGTAGTAGTTCCAAAAAAGAATAACAAATTTTGCATGTGCGTAGATTATAAGGATTTGAATAAGGCATGCCCAAAAGACTCGTTCCTATTGCCAAACATTGATTAAATGATTGATGCGACGACCGGGCACGAGTTGATGAGTTTCCTCGATGCCTATTTTGGGTACAACCAAATCAAAATGAACCCGGAAGATCAGGAAAAAACTTCGTTCATAACGAATTTTGGCACATATTGCTATAATGTGATGCCTTTCGGGCTTAAGAATACCAGAGCCACTTATCGGAGGCTTGTAAACAAAATGTTTGAAAAGTAAATAGGGAAAACGATGGAGATTTATATAGATGATATGCTGGTTAAGTCTTTGAACGCAGGTGATCATTTGAAACACCTCCATTAAACCTTTGACATCCTAAGAAAGCACAACATGAATCTTAACCCCGAGAAATGTGCATTCAGAGTCAGCTCCGGTAAGTTCTTAGGGTTCCTGGTGTCACAAAGGGGGATCGAAGTCAATCCCGATAAAATTAAAGCCATCGAAGACATTCCTAACTAGTTTTCAAATGCGAAAGAGGTCCAGATGTTGATAGGAAGGCCGACTGCTCTAACAGGTTCATTTCTCGGTCTTAAGAGAAGTTCCATCACTTCTTCTCCCTTCTGAAGAAGAAGAAACATTTCGGATGGAATCCGGAATGCCAACAAGCTCTGAAAGATTTGAAAAGGTAGTTATCTAGCCCTCTCTTACTATCGAAACCTAAGGAAGGCGAACGATTGCTTATTACTTAGCGGTATCGGATGTAGTGGTAAGCGCCATTTTAGTCCATGAATACAAAGGTACGCAATCTCATATTTACTATGTTAGTAAAATTTTAACGGGAGCGGAAACTCGCTACCTATACCTCAAAATATTAGCCTTAGCTCTCGTAGTCGCCGCGCGAAATCTTAGGCCTTTTTTTCAATGTTACCTAATAGCCATGGTGAAAACCTTTCCCCTGCGGAATATCCTTCACAAACCTGAACTTTCAGGTCGACTGGTCAAGTGGGCAGTCAAAGTAAGTGAATTTGAAATATAGTATAAACCAAGGACTACAATCAAATCATAAGTTTTGGTTGACTTTGTGGCCAATTTCAGTCCTAGACTGCTGCCTTAGGCCACCAAAGAAGTGGTGATGGTGTCAGAATAGACATCGGGAGTCTGGACTTTGTTCATGGATGGAGCTTCCAACGTAAAAGGATCCGGGCTCGGTGTAGTATTAATCATGCCTCAGGAGAAACCCCGAGGCAGGCCATAAGGACTGTTCCCTTAACTAACAATGAAGTGGAGTATGAGGCCTTGATTGTAGGACTCGAGTTGGCCTGGGGACTGGACTCTGAGGTCATAAAAATCAAATTTGATTCCCAGCTGGTAGTAAATAAGGTCTACAGAATCTTCGACGCCAAAGAAGAACGCATGCAACAGTATGTAGTGAAAGTCCAGGCTCCACTTGCATATTCAAGGAATGATTAATAACCCATATTCCGAGGGAGGAAAATACGGAAGCAGACGCGCTAGACAATTTAGGCTTGTCCACAGAAATGAAGGGGTCAGACTATGGTGTGGTCATACAGATTATGCATTCGATATTTGATGTGGACGACTATTATGAAGTAAACACGAATAATTTGGTCTGGTAATGGAGGAATGAGATCATTAACTATCTTGAGCATGGAAAACTACCTGACGATCCCAAGGCATCCCGGCCGCTGGGCACTAAAGCAGCTCGATATAGATTCAATGGAGGTCAATTATATAGAAGATCTTTCCAAGGCCCGTTGGCCCGATGTTTGGGAGCCTCCGAAGCTAAGTACGTCATAAGAGAATTTCACGAAGGGGTCTACGGAAATCACCCGGGCACAAATTCCTTGGTATTAAAGCAAATTAGGGTAGGATATTACTGGCTCCGAATGGAACAAGACACTAAGGCTTATGTTCAGAAATATGATAAGTGTCAACGCCACACACCGTTGGTCCATCAACTGGTAAAGTTATTGCACTCAATTTTGCCGTCCTGGCCATTCATGAAATGGGGGATGGATATAGTCGGGCCACTGCCTCCAGCTCCCGATAAGGTAAGATTTCTTTTGATTTTAACTGGCTACTTTTCTAAGTGGGTTGAAGCAGGTCCCTACCAAAAAATAGTAAGCGCAAAGTAGTCAGTTTCATGTGGGAGAACATAATTTGTAGGTTCGCGATACCAAAAGAGATAGACTGTGACAACGTGCCACAATTTATAGGCGCAGAGGTCACAAAATTCCTTAAAGACCTGAAAATCAAAAGAATCACATCATCGCCATACCATCTGAGTGCAAACGGACAGGCGGAATCGTCGAACAAAGTAATTATTCAAAATCTCAAAAAGAGATTGGAAGCAGCAAAAGGCAGATGGCCCGAAGAGCAACCGGGAGTGCTATGGGCATACCGAACAATGGCTAAATCAAGCACGAGGTAAACACCTTCTCTCGTATACGGAGCAGAAGCCTTGATCCCGGTGGAAGTAGGAGAACCTACCATGAGATACTTCCGGGCAAACGAAGAAGCAAACAACGAAGCATTAATAGTCAGATTGGAGTTGCTCGACGAATGCATGGACTTGGCGCATATAAGGATGGCGGCCCAGAAACAAAGAATAGAAAGATATTACAACCGAACACTGGGGGAATGATATGAGAATATGGTAATATGACTGCCACTTACACCGAGACTACGAAATCCGAGAACAAAGATGTATCATCGGGACCGGGGACGACGCGACCATCCTGTAGAAACAAGTAATACAAATTAGCCATAAGTAATGAAAATTTCTTTTTCAGCACAACGAACGCTTATGTAGTTTTGAAAATGGAAGGACTAAAATAAAGTCCTTTTGTTTTTATCTTGTTTCTTGTCCGAACAATAAACTAATTTTATCATTTGAAAGTTAATCAAGTACTTCAAATATTAGTGCCGTAATGAACATAAGCCGTCCTCTTCAAGAGAACCGTAAACATAAGAGGGCCCTCTCTTATGAAATCCTCACAGTAAAGGGTTGATTTCGGAAGAGCCTATTCTCGGAATCCAAATGCTATCGGGGACAAATACACCTGAATCCTTGCATAACTCGACGCAAAAAAGAAATATTTGCGCAATGCTTAAACGAAAAAGCACTTTTATATAGAACAAATGTGCCAAGTAACATAAGTACAAAAGTATGGGAAAGAAAAGTAAAGTGAAAAGAAAGCAAAAGCTAAATTACTGCATCCCCGGAATCCAGGAAAAGAGAAGCATATGCACTTCCAAGAGAAGTATATGGATCTTCCGCCGACTTAAGATATTGGCCTTCACCATCATCCCCTTCAGGTTCTTCTTCAAATCTCGAGAACTCGGAACCAGAACCAGAAGAGTTGGTCGCATCAAGCTGGACAGGGAGACCCCTTCGTGCAGTTGACTACAGCTAACTGGCCTTGGCGATTTTGGCATCACAGTCAATGATGCCTGCTTTGGCATCTTCCAAAATTTTCTCCTCATGTTAAACATAGAATATAGTTTTTCAACAATGAGGGAAGCCGCTTGGTTTTGAAGTTCTTTCTTAAGCTGGTCAACCTCGATTGAAAGGTTATTTTGTTCAGATTTTGCAGCCTGAGGCTGACATCAAAGTCATGGATAGTGGAGTTATTAACTTTATTATGCTCTATGACCTTCCTATTCCTCTCTTCTAACCGGGCATGCTTTTCCGCAGCAGCAGCAGCCTCTTCAGCTTTGGAGTTCAAGGCTGCCTCCATATTATTCAGTCTTTCAGTAAAGGCAGCCTCGCGATCGACAATAACAAGAACAACATTAGGGCAAATACCTCATGTAACAACCTCGTCACGTCTGCGGGATAAGCCAAAACGTACTCCTCAGGGATTGTAACAGATCCTTGTAAACAACTTGAATTCAACAAAAAGAGAAGTTAGCCAGTTTTCTTATATGCGAGACAAAGAACAAGATAGTCTCAAGAATTATCTTACCATGATTTTTGTCCTTCCACCCGTATTTGAGGGCCAAATCTTTCCACCGGTGGGTCTTAGGCGTGGTAACATCCAAAATCTTCTAGACCCACCGATCCAAGCCTTCAACCTTGGTGGTGTCTACCGAGTTGTTGAAATAATGGGAAAAAAGAAGGATCAACGATAGCATGGAATAACCTTTAACCAGAATAAAGGATAGACAGTGATCTTACGTGTACGATTCCATGATTCAGGAAAGGATGGAGTTGTGACCAAGATGATGTCCCTGGTGGCAACTACAACAAACCGCTCCATCCAGCTACGATCGTTATCGTCATCTATGCTGGTGAGTAAAGCATGATGACCATGTTTGCTGAAGTTTATCATTCCCCTACGGAAAATCTTGGGGGAATAAAGGTTCATCAATCGAGCCAGGTAGAGTTCCTCCCCCATCTCCTGGCATAACAGCCGAAGACAAGCTACCGTCCTCCATACAAAAGGGCTCACCTGAGCCAAGCAGACTTGATAGCGGAGGCTAAACTCCAAGATTACGGAGTCAAGTCCCCCGTCAATGAAAATGGGCCCAAAGTGAAGGGGTACGTGTAAACGTACGTAAAACCTTTCTTGGGGAAGGTTACCCGCTCCGCTAGATCAGGAGCGATGATATCTAAGTCATGGCAACCACAATCTTCCTTCACAACAGAGATGTTAGAAGGACGGATGGAAGAAGGGTATACACCAACAACCCATGTACGGGAGTTAGCAGAAAGGAACTTCTCTTCAAAGTCCTTAAGCGTAGTAAGATTTTTGGGGATAATGGTGCTTACCGTAGGAGGAGGAGCATCATCAGTGCTTTATTTGTTCTTTGAAGAACTAGACTTTCTGGAAAAAGGAGGCCATAGTTAGTAGAAGGAAGTAAGGGTTTGTCTGAAGAAGGAGGTTAAAAGTAAGAGTGAGTTGAGTAAAGAAAGCTTGAGAGAGTTCGAAAAATTATGAAGTGCAAGAGAATAAGATTAAGGCGTATAAGTAAAGGAATAGACTTCTAAAATCGTGGCCATGATTACCTTGAGAACTGGTGAAAGTATTGCTGAATCGTGCGATGGCGCGTGTTCGGAACATTAAATGCAGAGAGACATGCGTCTAATCAAGCATCAGAAACTTTTCTGAGGGAGTCGGTAAATTTCCCGCTAAGAAAAGTATCTTTACCAACTTCCTGATAATACGAGGATGTGCCATCAGAAAGTAGAGGGACTATCTGTATAGGTAAAATCTGTTCATATTAAATGCTCGTATAATAGAGCGACTCATGGAACCAGAGATAGATGAAAAACGAGATAGGTGAAAGTCAAGAGCGGAGGCAGCAATCTTGGTTGGCACTGGGAAGCCCCGAAGGGAATGTTTCTCATGAGGACAAATGAATGCCTGTCACCCGATAACATTCAATAAAGAATATTCTGCTGTATTAAACACATAGTCCGTTATAGAGAATATGGCTTTCATAGCCTGTCGTTACGCATTCTTCAACGGTCCTCATAATTATCATTTAAGAGGGGCTTGATCATAGGACCTTGTTTCCTAGGTGCCACTATTAATAGGGATTTCAACAACCATTGTAAGGACATGCATTTTCTGACAAACTTATGCTATACACTTTATTCTAAGCTCAATAACATTTTATTTCTCGCTTATTGTTATTATTACTGCCTCCGGAAGCTCTGCTCCTAGAACCAAGCTATCTGCTGTCTCATCTCGATGTCAACGCTAAGCCATGTATTTTATTTAATTTATTTATATTTTTGGGATAAAATCGATTCGGTGATCTATAAACCACGTATAAATTCAAATGTACCGTTTTACGGATAAATAATTGGAAATACAACAAATACTCCTAGGTTCTTTACTCCAAGGGCAACTTCGAAAAAAATAATTTAATTCCTTCTTAATATCTGAAAAAATCAAATATTGTGGATCATAAAAAAAGACCAAAAAATCAATTAAAATTGATAGTAATTATTTAATAGGGAAAAAAGTGAACAAGTTAGTCAAATTAAAACAAAGTAGTACTAAAGATTTATTAGGGTGTACTTTTTCTGCCACATTTACCAGCAAAACCTGTTGAATTTTATTACGCTTTTGTTGAAATTTGAATAAAATATAAATCTCCTCGAATCATATGATATATGAAGTCAAAAACCAATTTTGAACAACGCAGGAATGAATACTCTCAAATCCAAGAAAGTCCTCACAGCTTTTCAGCTTTGTCAATTGGATGAATAGTTCCAATCAATGTCTTTTGTTTAAGCACTAATGACCACGGGATGAGAAAACATACACTCCTTTTAATAAGGTTACTTTGTTCCAAATGATTATGTTTAGTATTGAATTGCAGACACGAGTCATGTTCCCGTATGATACTTCTCTAGACTTTTTGGTACATTTTGGATAAAAATGCATAAACCATATTACATTTTGTTTCTTTATCAAACCTTCAATTTTCTATTTGGATGCGATGACATGTATTCTTAACTTAATGTTTGACGACGTCATCATGCAACACCCAAAATAGACTAAAATTCAATCCCTACCAGCATGGTTAACAAAAGGTCGCGTTGAAATGATTTCATTTAGAAAGTTTAAGTTACTCTCTAGTCAATTGCCAATATTATTAAGTAAATAGAGGTTGTATCTGATCATTATGATGTATACACAACACATATTCTTGTATATCATGTAACAGAGACTCGAGTGTTAGTTACTCCCCCGATCCACTTTAATTGATTTTTTGACCTTTTTTTAGCAGTCGGCAATATTTGATTTTTTCAGATATCAAGAAGGAATTAACTTTCTTTTTTCTTTCAAAATTGCCCTTGGAATAAGGAGCATAGGAGTAATTGTTATATTTTTTATGAACAAATTAAAGTTAATATGGCCAAATCATTGTTAATTAATGCTAAAATATGAATTCCTTAATACTCCCCCCGATCCACAATAAGGGACTATTTTACCTTTTTTATTTTGGTTCAAAATAAGTGTCCATTTACATAATCAAGAAGGAATTAATTTTATTTTATCAAAATTTGCCCTTATTTACATATTCTAATGTATCAAAGTAATAATTAATTAAGGTTAATTTAGTAAATACATATTTTTTCTTTAGGAGTTCGTATTTTTTTATGGGTGTGCCAAAGGTAAAATAGTCACTTATTGTGGACCGGAGGAAGTATAAGTGAAAATAGCCAAAATATTAATTAAAGTGGATCGGAGAGTAAGATTTAAGCTTTTAGTTTTGAGATGTGAAAGCAGACATTAATGCTTGTATAAACGCATCATCACAACTCATATGATATTGTCATTTTTCAGATCGTGCGTGAACACTTGACTTTAATTTCTATGTGCAAGACCACAAAAAATATTCCCCTAAAGCTCAGATGTGGGAAGGCCTTCGGCGATTGACCTTTCTTTCTCTTCTTCCCGGTCTGATCTGTCTGAATACTTTATGCAATTGGCTAAATCAAAAGTTTTGAGCTCTAGTTACAACTTACACGTATTGAGAAAGCCATAAAGAGTTTTGAGTATATAATATTTGTTGAAACCATGTATGATACGCTATAGTGAGCTCCGAGTTTTCTTTTTCATTGTGTATATAGCTTTTCAAAGAATGTTTCCTTTCGATTATAATTAACTGCGTCTATACTCATTTACATGTATAAAGATGCAGGTATATATCAATCCCTACTTTTGTCTATGGGAGTTATTTTATCTTGTTTTGGGTTATTCTAGAGAGAGTCAATTTGTTGAGTACAACATATTTTTAGAGTTTTTCCCATGAATTCACAGTAGATCTTTTGCTTCTGATGTATATGTCGAGATATTGAACTGAACTCAGTGACATTTTCCTAATTATCTAGATTGAGCGTTGCTGATAACAAATGCGATGAATGCGTATATGAGCAAGTAGGTTCGCTTGCCGGGTGAACTCATACAGGCGTCATGACCTTAATTTCGTATCGAAACAAAAACTGGAGGTGGAGCGAGAAGTTGATATTTATGGGTTGTTAAATTTTCATGAGACGTATATGTGTACGGTCAAAACCGATTAAGTTAGTCGTACAGACTGGTCGAGACGATAATACTTCAATCAAAGGGTATCTGCGAAACGGCAGGTCGAGGTCCGAAGTAAGGGCGTCGAGCTTCGAGCTCTAAGACCGATCAATGACAAGCTCAGTATCATTATCGAGCTCATATCCAAATCAAACTATGAGGCAAAGCGGAGATTATCGAAGATGCATAGACCGACCAACACTCACCCCGAATATCTAGACTCCAAGTCAGAATCGAGCTCGATCCAATA